>CAKALG010014657.1:0-22845 GCA_916700815.1 Helicolenus hilgendorfi | reverse complement strand
GCACGCGGTGTGTGAGAAGAGACTCCGGCCACACGCGAGCGCGCATGGGATCCCGACGTGTAAAAAGTTACAAACAGTCCCTTTAATGTCTTTCTAACATGCTTCAATGCTTCGAAACAATTAAAGTCTTTATTCATTTATTTATGTCTTTATTTATCTATTATTATTTACAGTCTTGTTTGTTTTCGATGTTCGATTCTCCATGTAACATCCACACGTAAACATAGGTATAGGTGTGTAAGTTGTAAAATTACTTAACATGGGATTGCACAATTAGCCTTGAGTGTTTCCTACATTAATTTAGGTGATTTTTATGCCTTTTAACAGACTTTTCGGTTTCCCGCATTTCGGACATAACTGTCCCACATTAGAAAATCAAGATTTGTCTGAGAAAACTTGGCTTTAGAGTGCTAATATGTCTATCATTTCTTTTATGAGTGATATAAATCTGAAATGCAAAATATGTCCCACATTAGGCTAATACACCCTATAAGTTATGCTACATTACTAACTGGAAACTACACTGTACTTAGCCAACAATGTAAAAGGGCTAAACAAGTGATTGACTCTATAATAATGGAGCTCACGCTCACATTTACTCTGATGCTAGTGCACTAATCACTTAAAGATAATGGCCATTTCTTCAGCTGGAACTACTAATGCATGCTTGAAAGAACTCATAAATGACAAAGAAAATGAATCTGTCATTTGTTGAATTAATGAATAAGCTCGCTACACTTTTCTTTATACTGCGGGTTGTTGAATAAAGTTTGTAAAATGTATTTGGCTCTTTAATTCTTTATGATCTGATGATATGATATAAAAGGACATAAAAGCTCTCATCTACACTTACCCACGAGTATTTAATTAGCATTTTAAAAGCTACACCCTTCTTCCCAGGATGTTCCCCAGCAGGAACAATAATGTATAGGTTACAGTAGTAATACATTTTCCATCTCTATAAACTATATTTCTTATGTTGTGTTAGTACCTTTTTGAGTTTTTATGGATAAAGACACACCTCTGCAGAAACTCCAGGGTTGATGCCAGCTCTGATGGGTAATGGATGTTAAAGCAATAATAGCTCCCAAACATCATGCACAGAGCAGAAACGAAGGAGGGGATGTTGTTGTGTAGAATGTTTCGAGACAGGGCAAGAACAGTATTGAAGAGTAGCTGGATCGTCCTAAAAAAAATGGTCTCTCTGAAGCATTTCACAAAACAATTTGAGCATATACAGTATGTTTTAATTTTTTGTTAAATTGCTTACCATCAATACAAAAATCAGTGTATGTGCAGGTTTAGGGGACAGAAATGCATGACCTTTCAAGGCCACTTTGACTGACCTTAAGAGCATACAGTAACAAAAAAATGTTTTGGATTGGATTTGATTGGATCGACAACTTCAAACGCATTCGGGTGCAGAATTCGCTTCAGGCATCCTGGATTTTCAATGAAGAACTGGTTGGATTTAAAGTTTTGTCCATCACTTGAATCACCCAAATTATCAGAGTCTGTTTCACAAGACTGTTGTGACACTGAATTCTGATTCCAATGAGCTATTTACTGTTTGTTTCACAGATATGTAGTAAGCAAACCTTTGTGTCACATTTTCATCATTTCCTAATGTTACCTTCTATGTATTTGAACATATTTTTGAAGGTCTGAATTCTTGCATGGGTTGTTCTCAATGATCCCTGATGGCAGACAGAGAACAGATCTGAATCCTTCACACAATCACAGATTTTCAGCCACATGCCATTTTTTAAAAGTGAACGTAGTTTACTTAAAGTAATCCTGTGCCAACTCATGCACATTTTGCATCTCTTTGACAATAGTCGGTATTGTTAAAGCAGGAAGAAGGAGCTGCCTTTGCAGTTTTAGGTAAAATAAACCTACATTCTTCAGAAAAGGTCTCATTGAAATCCTGTGGCAATTCAGTGCTTTCATTTGTTGTTGCATCAGACATTTTTCACAGCGCACAGTACATCGATTTATTTTCTTTTTTGGGCTGATTTGTTTCTTCCCACTGTGGACGAATCCTCGGTTTAGCCAGTTGGTGCAGTCTTTGTTTTCCAGATGGGTCCAGATATGAAGGCACCACCTGGGGCTGCTGCCGGCGCACAGTCAGAGATGTTGAGCCTGTCTGTGAAGTAAGCGTTTCACCGTTTCAAGTACAGCTCTTCTGCTCAATCAATGAGCTTACTTTGATCGCACAATGCTCTGTGTCTTTGTGCCTGCTGTTATACCCTGTGGACAAATCTACTTTGTCATGTCAAAAGCAAAATCACAAGCACACCTCTGAAACCTCTGAAAGTACAATCACATCAGCATAGACATTTCTATTTTGTGTGCACCATAAATGGATTATTTTATAACAGCGAATCTCACAAATGGAGTGTTTTTTAAAATTGAAAAGCAATTTAGGTTACAATGATCATAACATTTAGGGAGATTTTGTCTCATTATTGTGCATGCATGACACAGTAACACTTACACTGACACAGACAGACCACTTTCTGAATACTGCAACAACAGATCAATTATTGTGTAATTATATTTGCCTTAGAAACAAACCATACTGAAAAGAGATTACAAACATAATGAAGCAGTGAGATGATGCTCATGCGTTTCTCTTGTCCTTGTTGTTTGCTGTGTATTTGCATCTTGTTAGGGTCTATCGTGCTATCTAACCTGCTGGAAAAGCAATTACCTGTCTGAGCCGCCCATGCAGTGAGGCGGGCTGCTGAGTTTGAAAGATACTGAAATCAATATCTCTGCAATGGGAGAAACATTTCCTGTCATGGAGGCAACAAGCCTGAGCTGAGCATTTGCAACTAATGTTGACATTTACAGTGACATTCACCTTAATTGCATATCAAGAAATTTCCTCTCCTATGGTTCTGACTTTGACAAAATTAAAACAGAAAAGAGGCAAGGATTTCAGTCACCAGAGCAGGTAAATGCAAACAGCTAACATTATGCTGCAGGACACTGATTTGTTTGACTAACCGTGAAATGGTACATAGCTTTAGAATAAACTGATATGAAATGCTTTCCATTTCAAAGACAAGTGAAATATGGAAACAGCTTCATGTGTCATTTTGTAATCATATTCTTGAAGCCACTGAACCGCTGAAGGAACAAACTGAGATGACATGGTGAAATAAAGGTGACCGACTCCGTCATCGCTGATGGAGCTCCTCCTGTAGAGCGTCCTGCGGCAGTCAGCTCTCCACCCACACACAAACACAGCCAACCTGAAATGCAGATTAAAGAGAAAAGAACACTTGACTGATCATTCGCAAAAGACAGAGTTACAAGACATTACTGTAACTTGCTGCAACCATCCTGTATGTCATACAGTACAGATTAGTAGGGCACCTGATGAAAGGTCAGGGGATCACCGAAGTTATTATAATTTATCCTGAGGGAAACATGAATGTCTGTACCAAATTTTATGGCAATCCATCCAATAGTTGTTGTGACATTTTACTGGAAGCCACAAATATCAACGTCATGGTGGAGCTAGAGGTAAAAGTCAAGGGATCAACAAAGTCATTAGTATCCATCATCTGGGAACCATGGATGTCTGTGCCAATCCATTTAAAAGATACTGAGATAATTCACTGGATGAGAGAAAGCTGTGACCAACTGGAGGCATAGAGGAAAACCAGTGGGATTCAACCTTAAAATCCTTAAAATGTCAATCCGTCTAATAGTTGTTGTGATATTTCAGTGTGGACCAAAGCAGTGGACCGACTGACCGACATTGCCGTCCACCGAGCCATGCCGCAAGAGTGGCTTAATGATAAAAACAGACCTTATCTATACACATAATTCCACCTACATATATATTACTGTTCATTGTATGTTCAATAAATGAGAACAAATACAGGCAAAGCACAAATCAGCTCAATCCTTTATTTCCTCCACCCCGTGTGGCTCGACAAGCCTAAAAATAAAGGAGTTATTATGTTAGTCTGCGCGAGCTTATTTCAAATTTGGAAAAGCTTCTTGCACAACAGCACCTGTGCACCACCCACATGCCAGATTTTATTATTTCTGAAAAACGGTGGGTTTAAAAGTAAAAAAGGGCTGCGCCACGGGGAGATTGCATGATGTTCAAGTGGTATAATGGTTCAGCCTTTTATTGAGCTCCAGTCGTGGCGCTATCTGCAATTGCTGTAATGAAGACAGACCTAATTATCTCAGCAGACAGAACTCCACTCTGAACAGGACTCTAATTATGGCCTAAATGCTGCTCTCTCACTGTTCAGTGTCATACCCAGGGGTTATAGCGGGGTGACTGCTGCGGTCTTTTCTCACACCACGCCTTACACACACACACACACACACACACACACACACCCTGAGGACTCAATGTGCTTAGCTGATGCTCTTCTGTGCAGGCATTATGCCCTATAGTGGCAGGGATTATCTAGTATGGCAACCTGCACACTCTGCCCCCCCCTAACATGACAGTCTATAATCTGATTAATAAATCACAACTCCAGATGTCACTTGCAATTTGTTATGTGAGGTACTTTGCACCAATATTTTACAGGAAAATCCCACTGAAATCCTAAAACCCACATGTATGTCAGCAAAAAAAAAGGAGACAAACTAGATAATACATGAAGTAATATCTGAAAAAGAACAAAAAGGGCAACAGGGTTACCAACAGATGGATTGCTCCAGTCCCATTCTGAGCCCATTCATTTTGAATTTATGAATGTAAAATAATATTGCAGTTTTTATCCGCTCTTGTGAAATTGTCGCTGAGGAGCGAGTAAATTAAAATGCCATGTTTCGAAATTCAGACCGAGGAAGGGTAAGCGGCTTGCGCAGTGACCTTCATTGTAGGTATTGAGGAGACGGGACAGATAAGGCGGAAGTATTTGGGCGTGCAAAGGAATATGCACCAGTGACGCAGTGTTGGTGTCGGCTAATGAGTGCAGCCAACAAGCGATCACACAGCACAGTGAGATATGAGTGAGGAAACTGGTACTGTTAATGAAGCAAAGGGCAAAGTTGACCTCTGTTATTGTCAGTAACTGGTACAGAGAAGATGGCAGCATGCACATGTCTGCACAATCAGTTATTTCTTAAGGCATTTAGGGGGCTTATATGATGGTTTGAGGGAGGGACCATATTTGTGCACTGTAATTCGTAACACTGATGCATTTTAAAATGGCCAATAAAAGAAAAAACACATTTGTTTAATCTCCCTTAAACAAAGATAAAACCCAGTTGTATCCAGGATAGATTTATTGCGATTATGTCTCGCAGAAGCTATTTGTAAATGCTGTATATGCATCAGAAAATTGAACAAGAAGAGAGGACAAAGAGAGCACATTATGTACAGTGATTTATCTTAAATGCAGCAGAAAACAACAGGAATATGAAACACAGGTTTAAATCCCTCCAGAGAGCAACAGTAAGGCCTTAAACTACAACAATGCGACTTGCAGTCAAGGTCACTGAGCGAACAAATGATCACTTGAGACTCATTCTCTGCAAACATTAAAGGCAACATGAACGTATTATTGATGCTGCCTGCACATCTCATAAGAATATGCATTTACTTTATGATTACTGCTCTCCACCAGAGCGGCGTATTTCTTGATTATTGACTTACTGTGGGCATTTATCCTTGACTGTATACCGCGCACGGCTCTGGCAGAAATCTACAATCACTATGATCCACTGTAGCAGCTTCAGGGCCAAGAAGCTATATCTGAATTCTGCCTACAGGAGAGTCTAAATTTGTCTATGTGACAGTCCAATTTTCCACAGACCAGCAGGGGATGTGAAAAAAAGGGAAAAAATACGGCAGCTTTAATTATTCATTTCATGGGAATTGTCAGCAAATGTCATTTTTTTTGTGTTTTGTCTATTTCACGGTCAGTCATCCACAGGCTGGTTATTGCTGTGCATGACTAGAGAGATGACAACATCTGGCAGAGATTACATGGCATACACTAACGAATAACGGTGCTCCTCCCAAAGTTGACACTCAGAGAACAAATTAAAAAATATACAACAACTAGATTTTTCCATTAACAGTTTTAAATATTGAGATTTATTAATGTGTCATTTTGGGAGAAAAGCAGCAGATTTAGTACATTATTTCGAAATAAATGTGATTTTAATCTAGTGGACTCTGCCAATGCTTATATTTTCTGTTTTGTAAAAGAATGTCCATGCAAATGCGAAATAGATATTGTGTGATTATACAAGATTGCATCCCTGGCTAAAAATAGCCAGGACTGTATCTGTAGCTATCAAAAATCTGCAGCCTAGACAGAAATATAATCTTCAGGGAACACAGTGTGATTATAAAGCTGGCCTGGGAGAAAACCTCAGGAAATGAACATCCACAAAAAGAGATGAATCTTGACACCAGGGTGTCAATCTGCTGCACACTGTGTGACCCTGGTCATTATTATACTGGAAGAAGACTCGATATCGCTCTCTTGTGGTGGATTTGGAGCGGTGCAAAATCACCATTAGGAAAACAATTCATCAGAATAAAGTAGATTTGAGAATTTTTCATTTATGTAATTCCCTTAAAGGACATATTATAAAAAAGTGAGATTTTCATGTTTTTTTTTTATTCTAAAAGCAGGCGTAAGTCCTATATAAATACTCTGACAGTATCAAAACACTCAATCCACAGGGAAATACACACAGCCTGTATTCAGAAACTCTGCATTTGAAATAAGCTGTCAGGATTTCTGTCCATTTGTGATGTCATGAATATATAATATTTAGACCGCTTGCGCAGTTTTAACCATAAATGTTCTAAATGTGTCCCAGTTTATTCCTGGTTGCAGTGTATGTGAATGTCATCAACTGACAGGAAGTACACATGGACCCAAGCTGAGTGTTTCAGTCAGAGGGTAAATACAGGCATATTCAGGCCGACAATATGAGGAAAATAAAGTTTTTTTTTTAACATTACAGCATGTAAACATGTTTTAGTAGAAACACAAAATACAAATATGAACCTAAAAATGAGCATGATATGGGAATTTTAAGCGAATTTAATCTATCATCGCACTCATGACACTTTATTTTGAAAAATATATGTTTGTTTTTTGTTTTTTTATTATTTTAAAATGACAGTATACATAGCAACAGCAGAAAACATTAAAAACATTTACATTAATAAGAAGCATAGCGAAAACATAAACAAAGAGCCATGCCAAACACAAAAGGACAACAGAAATGAAACAAAACCAACATAAAATTATAAAAAAATACAATAAAAAAATACAATAAATAAATAATAACAAAAAAAGACCACGCGAGAGTATGACGATAATTTCACTTAAAAACTTTAAAGATATTGCATACGTTCATTGTTTTCATTGCTTTTTTGTTTTGTGAGGAAGAAATTGTTGACAGGTATAATTCCATTTCTTTCATAAACACAAAGAAGTTAGGCTTTTTTTGGGGGTAAATTTACACTTGTGAATGTGGAACTTCGCGAGAATTAAAATTAAATTAATAAGGAAAAATGCATTACTGTCATAGCAACCAAATATAATATTTCTATAGTAAAGTGCAAAATCTGAGAAAATGTTAACAAGTATAACATTATTGACATCTTTCCACAATTCACATGTAAATTTACAGAACCAGAATAAATGAGAGCAAGTTTCAGGATGTGATTCGCACATGTTTTGTTTGAGCTTCCCACAGTATCCGGTAATGACGCGTCGGTTTTACGCATGCGTATTGCAGCCCGAGGCGAAAACACGGAAGTCCCATGTTGAAGAAGATACTAAACAGACAACACCCACAACACCGAGCTGCAATCTCTGCTCTAAACTAGCTTTAGGAAGATCTGGTGTCATATTTTACTTGACTTGGTCACTGACAGCCTGTGAGTGATGATGGTGTGGATAAAGCTTCTGTAGCATCATTGAAACACTGAAAACAAACCTGTTAGTAAAGCTACTGAGCAGCTGAAGAAAGATGCCAGCTCGTAACGTTGTGTCCAACGGGATCAATAACAGCAAGGTTAAGTACTCCAGGTTGGCCTCTGATGATGACGGCTACATTGATTTACAGGTAAGAGGTATTGTATAATGTTAGGGCAACCCACTGTAAGCTCAGTTTACCCCTTACATGTTGTTATTGTATCAACAGTTACCTATGTTGGATGAGAAGAGGGTCTTAATTTCTAGGAGCAAACTCAATCAGTGCTTCTCAGGCATTATAATGTATAATGCCCTATTGTGATTATAGACTGAAGGTCATAGGTCACCAACTTCTACAAGTTCATGACAGCAATTCTGGACTTCACTGTATTAGTATTAGTAAAATGAACTTTAAGCACCTAGTATGGGTCAAGCTCCGAAAACACTTCATCCTACATTTCCCACATTGCAACTCCATATATGTCTTGCATGTTAGTAAATGTCCACTTCTTTCAAACTCCATGCCCTCACTTTCTACCACAGTTTTTTTTGTTATGATTTTGTAGTCCCCAGCCCAAACTGAGATAACCCTAATGACATCATCAAGGTTATTTTCTCGTACTTGTAAAAAGCTCCTTCAGAGTCACAGGAGAAATTATATAAGTGTTTTCACAGGCTGAATAAAAAGGCCCTTTCCACAGCAGCCATCTTGACATGTTGTTGCAGGGTAAACACAGGTGTAATTAATAACATTAATTATGGCTCTGTTCCATTTAGGTGGACCAGGGTTGCGTTCAAATAGTCCTTTTTGCTTAGGAAGGTTCTTAATGAAGTGAAATGACCCGGAAGTACCTAAGTAACAGGCATGACAAGAGCTGTTCGAATTCACCAAATGCTAAAGAAAGGAGCTTCAATGCTTCCTTTATTATCTCCTATAGCGTAGGATACACTCGACCATCCTTTACCAAAGGAAAAGAGAGAATTATATCCCACAATTCCTTGAGGCCGCAGCATTTAAAGCGATGCACCATTCGGCCGTTCATGATAACAAATGATATGCTTATCTTGCATATTATTTTTATACGCTCATACACTAATTGGGATTCATGTTTAATATGAGTGGACAGTGACAACCATTTTGTTTCACTTTATTTTTTATTAATTATTTATTTCGAACATGTAACAAATACCTAAGTAAAACAACAGTAAACAATCAATTAACAAATAATCAACAGAAATAAATATTACATGAAAAGGAGTTGGAAGAAGTACAGCCTACACTTACAATATATAGCCCTACACCTACACTACTAAGTGGTTAGGAAAAGACGTTAGGACGTAATTTTTTGACTTTTCGAACGCAACCCAGGGCTCTGGTATTGTGCATGCTGACTCACTGGAATGGTTGTGACACTAAATAAAACAGCACCATAATTAATTTGGCTGCTGTGAAAAGGGCCTATACTTCACATGACTAGCAAATTGACCTTATGTGTAAAATCGGTGGGTTTACCCTTTAAATTAACACAAATAACATTGTCAGGATGGTTTGGTGAATGTTCAGTACAGTATTCAGTCACAAGGAATGCAATGCGTAACCAACGCATTTACATCTTCAAACACATAATGTAACATGACAGTTTCATGGCTCACACAGTCAGTCAGCTTCCTTTGATCTGTCAACCCGTCACAGACGTTCACTTTTCCAAGAAGTACATTATGAGCCAAACTCATTTTGCCTGTCCAGTTCAGTACACAAGTGAGAAACTGGCATTGCCATAGAAAGCCTGCTGTGTCAGAGAAAAGTGTTTTTAATTAAATATTTCTCCTCCTCTGCAGTTCAAAAGGAGCCCACCCAAAGTCCCATACAAAGCCATAGCACTAGCCACAGTCCTCTTCTTAATCGGCTCTCTGTTAATCATCATTGGCTCCCTTCTGCTGGCTGGATACTTTGGAGTCACTGTGAGTACTTGTATAAGGCACAATTTGTACAGTATGAACAATATACAGTATGTACCTCTATCAAAATGAATGTTTTCTCTCTTTCAGCACTCAGACCGAACTGTGCCTGTCCTTATCATTGGGATCCTCGTCTTCCTGCCTGGAATTTACCACCTACGAATAGCTTACTATGCATCAAGAGGCTACCGAGGCTACTCCTATGACGACATCCCGGACTTTGATGACTAACAAACACCACAGCTTCAGCCGCAGTCTTCCTGTACACACATGTACTCCTTATACTCTGCTTGTTCCTATTTAAATGCACTGATATTTTGAGAGGAAATACCCTTAAATAGATACTGTAAATTACTTTCATTTAAATCTGAATGATTTTGATGTTATTGTCATAGGGTTATATGCCGAGTTAGTTGATGGCAGCCTGCCTGTTATGAAGCCAAATCAATATCAGACATTGTTTTGATTTGTATGTTTGTTTTGCTAGCTTGATAAATTAATAAAACTGATTTGATCAGTATCTTTTATTCGTATAATGCTATTTGTATCATTGAGATCATCTCTACTCAGTGAAACAACAACTTTACACTCAGTTGGTCTGCAATAGAACACATTGTAGCTTATAGTACAATATGTAGAGGAATTCAACCAATGTGGCTACTTACGTACCGAAACAGCACTGATTAATTTTACACACTTTTTAAAGTCGAGCCAATTCTCAAAAGCAAATTATTTTAATGCCAAATAAAAACTGAAATTATATTCATTGGGTACTTTAATTTGGGGTGAACAGACCTGCCTGTTCGATGGTAGAGAAAACTCATAAAAACGGGCTTGCAATTAATTCATTTATAGTACAATTTAGATGAATATGTTCAAAGATTTCAGGCTATACACACACTAAATGATTTTTATCATACATCATTGTATATCTTGCCTGGCAGATACCCGATATTTAATAAAAGGCTATGATCAATGTACTACATACCACAGTTTGCCTTACCCTCCAGTTAATTCTTCCTTACGGTTCAGAGTTGTTCTTGCTTGGGAGGATTTCATCTAATTAATGCCAATCCTTTGATCTCCATATGGTGCACCTGGCCTGTGAGAGCAAACACTGTCAAACAGGAAGTACACAAGCTATTAAGACCATACACTCTTAACCTTCGTCAAAAACCTTTCCATCAACTCATCAACTTCCACGGAAAGGCAAGGCTACCACCTCCATTTCCTTTGCAGGATGTGTGCTGTTTAATCCTTGAGTTTAATTATATGAATTATTATTATACAGGCAGACAATATAATGACATAAGCATTCATAAACACTCCTGTACAAGTAGTGCTGTTTTAGTATTATAGTAATTTAACAGTGTCCACAGTTGAGATTATATTAATTTATAACATTGTCATGTCACAAGTTATTAAGGCAAAATCATTGTAAACTAGTAAGCAGGGTCTGAAATTATTTTTTAGTAGAAATATGGAATATATTATGTAACCTTAATCCATGACTATTTTTAACTCAGGCATTGCCTTTTAAAAATAATATTTCTTAATATAAGGAAATCTATCTATCTAACCTATCTACCATGGTGTTAGAAAGGGTAACGCGATATATACAGTAGGTATTGACGATAACAAATGAAATATTGATATCATGTTAATAATACACTATGATAATATTGTATAAACAATTCAGCGCCTCTTAAATCATTATGTACAGTTATGGTTACAGACTCAATCTACCTCCCTACTTGTATTTTGAGTGTAATTAATTTGCCAAAAAAAGAGACATAATGCAACAAAACAAAGTTAAAGAAGAATTTGACTGATAGCATTTTTTTTCAATTTTTTTTATAGATATCACAATAATATCATTATCATGAAATATATTGGACACAATAATTGTGTTGTGAAAATCTGATATTGTGTCAGCCCTAGTGGCAGGTGACCTGAACTTCTTACCTGCCACAGCCAACATTTAGCCTGTATTTGGCAGGTGGCATGTGCTTATTTAATTCCCTGCTAGTAATACAAGTCTCCAGTGCTAAATCATGTCCAATCTATATTTTATTTATTTTCTGTGTTCCTGTCACTCTGCATCATGCTCTGCATCAATAGACAAGCAGCTGCCATGAACCATTTCTTACTGGTGGACAGTATCACCCTCTTGTGGTGACACAGACTGCCTGGCACTGGATTGGCTATTTCAAACTGAAGGGTAAACAAGAAAGCTCATTATGTGAAAGACTAGTAGATTTCCAGCTCATTTTAGGAGGAAAAGACGTGGTTTTGAGGTAAGATAATGAAAATCTTGATAGAAAAGTTTACAAACTCTCTTTTAACAAGGTATTTTATAATTATATGAAGGGTAATCCACATTAGATTGCAAACAAACAACAAAAAGATGACAAATAAAGTTACTTTTGTATATATATATATATATTTTATACTTTGATCTCTGACAGCTAAAAATAAATAGTTTTGACAGAAGTGAACAATCAATGGGTAAGTTATGAATGAGTCTTCTAATTAGCATATAGCAATATTAGCAATAGCATAATGTTAGCCAAACTCAATATTAGGTACAATAACATCTCAGTAAACAAAATAACAGCTAAGTTACTAACGTTAGCTGATTTACGTCTTTGGTAATATATGTATAATTATAATAACAGTTAGCTAATGTAAGATTTATGAAAAGAATAATAGCAATGTCTTGCTAGCTTGAGCAGTTAGCTAACGGAAAGCTAACTAACGTTTGCTAGCTGTTAGCTTAATTTGAATGTTTGTTAGGGCGGGTATGGTTAGGTGCTAAATTTAATGCTAAATTAGCTTCTAGTCTAGGCTACATATTTCATTGACATTGAGGTTTGTTATTAGAGAAAACAGAGTTTATTAATAAGAAGGTGTCTTATTTTCCCCATTTGACCAAAAACTTGTTGTTCCAGTGTGGTATCATTATGGTTATTACCAGAGAATGAAATTAGCACCTGCTAAATAACAGGGTAAATGTTGGCTGTGGCAGGTGAAATTTCAGGTCACTTGCCACCATGGCAGACAGGTTTTCCTTATTTTAAGACATATATATTTTTTGAATTAAATTAAATTAAATTAAATATAGGGTAACACTTCATTTTACAGGTCTGCAAATGTCATGTTAATTAGATGATAATTAGCAAGTTACCTATTTGAAATTGCTTTGGATTTACTGCCAAATTATCCCCAATACTTACCCGTAAATGTATTGAAAATGTCTTCATTATAAACATTATTTAGTAATTATATTCCACTATTTCCCAGTAGCTGGTAATTAATTTAATACATTTCCAGGAAAAAAGAATACAAAGTTAATTGATATGCTTTACTTACTGCTGGTCAATAGATAATAATTAGCAAATTACTTTTTATTAAAATAGTTAATAAACTCCCTGAATCATGACATTAATGACATTAGCTACCAGGTTACATCTGTGTAGACAATCAGTCACAATGGTGATGAGAAGACTCTTCTATTAGTTTGAAGAGCAGCCACTTCTCAAGCCTCAGGGCCCTATTTTAACCACTATAAGCTTTTTTTAGTATATAATTATTAGATAATCTTTATAATAAAGTATTTTTTATAAATGTTGAGGTAAATATTGGGGTAATTTGGCAGAAATTCCAAAGAAATTTCAAATAGGTTACTTGCTAATTATCAGCTAATTACCATGACATTTGCAGACCTGTAAAATGAAGTGTTACCAAATATAGTCATAGATTAAGGTTACATGATATATTCCATAATTCTACAGTCTGGTACCACTGTACTGACTCAGTGTTTACAGTTTTAAAGCCTTCTACTTGGATTTTCATTTTGAATATATCACATCAACTTCACATACTGGAGAATTGTTGTTTTAACTGGACGTTTGGAGGTATCTCCTAATAACATGTGTTTTTGTGACATATGCTGGATGCTGCACCAAACGGCTATGAGTCAAATGTGTCCTTTAAGGTGTGTGTTTGCCTTTTGTTACGATCCCAAGTCTCTTCCCACGAAAAGGCGCTTTTGTCTGAGGCGCTTAAGTACCAGGAGCATCCAGCATGGCATCAAGTCACACAGAGACAGCTGGCACACTAACGGAAGTGGGTTATTTTAACTTCAACATAAAAGCGTTTTTTTTTGGGTGAAGGATTCTCAGACTTTGACCCACAGACTGTGTTTACTCTGACCACAAATTGACTCTATACACTATTTCACAGCCTTTACAAAAAATAATCTGTTTTCCTTTTTTTTTTCTCGTTTAAATTTTGTGTGAAGTCCTTATTTATAGCACCACTACAAATTACATCTGATATTGAATTAGCCTACGTCCAGGGTCTGAAATGATTTTTTTCCTCTTCCTGCCACTGTGACAGACAAGTATTTTTTTGTCTGCCACTCAGAAATTTTATCTGCCACTTTTGAAATCTCTGCGCTAAATGAAGAAATAACATGTTAGATCTGATTAGTTCAATATATTTTACACAAAAAAACATTATATACATGGTAAATTACAGTGTTGGAATTACACCATGGCTTCTGGGAGCCCTTTTTATTTGGGAGAGGGAGGGTACTGTACACAGCACTGTACTGTATTTTGTTATTGTCATCTATAGTGGTTGTTTGCATAAAAACACAATTCAAATGATAATGATTATTTAAAATAGGGTCCCTCCGGTTTAGTAGCGCCATGCTGTTGAGCACTTTTTTTTACCTGCCAATTTACCCGCATTTGGCAGGTGGCGGGTACCGATTTCAGACCCTGCGTACGTGGCTCTAAATGTGAAGAGTATAGAACTAGGTATGGGAAACATGCAGCAATTTTCATTCATTTTAAACTAGGGCTGCTACTAACAATTATTTTCAATAAGTCCTTTTCATGACATTCATTTTGAATTGTCAGGAAAAGCTAACTGGAATTCAGTCATCATTCATTTTAGTATTTATACCCGTACCATTTCTAAATGTCTTCTGTATAAAAAAAATAAAAAAAAGGGCCTTTTTTGATTAATCTGTTGATTATTTTTTGAATTATCAATAATTCATGTTGTCCATAAAATTGTGGAACATGTCCATCACAATTTTTCTCAGCCCAAGGTGACATCTTTGACATCGGTGTTGTTGTTTTTTTTTCAGTCAAAAATGTAAAGATATACAATGTACAATGATATAAAACTGCAAATTCTCACATTTTAGAAGCAAGAGACAGCAAATATTAATATGCATCCTTAATAAATGCATGAAACTATTTATGGGTTAGTTAGATAGATAGATAGCTTAGTCTATGAAAGTGCACTGTGTGCATTATTATCTGTGCTGCAGACCGTCCTCCTTTACTGAAATTGCTCAATGAAGCACTTAATTGACTAATGGTTGTAGCACTATTTAAACATTTAACAATGGATCTGTTTTCTCTTTTAACAAATTTCTTTCATCAGTGGGACTTTATTGTGAAAGGTGTAACAGGAAGTGTAGTGGTTGTATTGTGTGTGACTTGATGGTGGGTCAAACAGCGGCTGTAGTAGGAGGAGGAGTGAATGGTAATAATGGGTGGAGATACACGGAGTGAGTATCAACAGCAGGGCTCAAACTAAACGTGCAGTGTGTTGCTCTCTTTCTGATGAAACTTGATGATAAATGTGCACTGCGTCGACCGAGGGGCCATTTCTACACATTTATGAAGTTAATCATAAACTATCACTTATGATTAAAGGAACTTCCAGCAAGTTTGGACAAAGACGACATGAAAGCCAAGGCGTGGAAACTTTAAATGGACTTTAAATGGGCTGATGTTGGACTCGTGAAGGTGGACTGGGTTTATGGATTTTATTGAAAAACCTCAACGTGTTTTTTTTTAAGGAAGTCTGATGGATGCCGAGGATTTATAATTTAATTTCGGACTGAGAACAAAATGTGACCACCTGCGTTTTACCCAACACTTTCCTCTTTTTATTTTACAAACTGTGTTTTTTTTTTTGACTTCTTCTTCTCCCTGAAAAGAGAGAGAGGAATGAAAGGTTAAATTTTGGTCTGCAAGACGAGTCTAAAAGAAGAGCATCAATGGATTGAAATATTATACTCTCAGCTTTCAAGTGAAAAAGTGCCTCAAGCAAGGTAAGGAGCTGTGCAGGCAGAGCTAAAGCATCCTCTAGGGTCTGTATTTTGATAGGACATCCCTGCAAAATCTACTGTAGTAATGCTAAGATGCACTGCCATATCACCCCTTTGTTTATGTTTAGTGTATCACATGCACCACTTGTAATCTGGGAATGAGTGTTTCTTTTTTTTTTCTAATACCCTAGTGAATAGATTTAACTGTAATGACCCAAAAGTGAACTCTGTTCCCACTCCCAAGATTAAAATGATGAGAACAATAGTCAGTCAGAATAGTGTTTTTTATTTTATTTATTCATGTTCCCTCCTCTCAGCTGGTATCAGACTCAGTGAGTCAGACAAAAGATGCACCTGTTTTGTCTTTACAGGAGGGGTGCCGAGGACTGAACATCACAATTCACTGTAGGGGTGCAGAATTAAAGAGCTTGAGGCTTGTTGTCTGTTGTATCTGGACCAGGCCATTTGCCTGCTGCTCCACATGGTGCCCTGTGCTGGGCAGAACCTAATTTTAGCTGTTTTTGTACAGAGGAGTGCAGCCGTCTTGTGCATTTTACATCATCATACTCCCTGCTAGTGTTTCCCCTTCCTTTGTTTTTGTTGTGCTTGTTAAGTCTGGTTGGTGAGACGTGAGGTGAACAGAGGCACACATCACTCTGGATGCCTGTAATCCCTTGTATTAAGCCATAAAACTGTATAGTGACACTGTTTACTTTCATAAATATAAGCTCCCTTCGTTGTTAATCAGCTTCTAGGTTGCCAAAGGTTTTAGTTGACTTTAACGTTTTTAAAAAAACATACATTTGAATGTGTTATTTCCTCAAAGAATACACCAGAGAAAAATATAGACTTCCAGTCTAGCCCTCATGGCAAACACTAAATTGTAAGCCTGTTTTTGTGATTGCCTTTGCATTATTTACAGGGTGACAGCTATGTTCAAGAAGCCAGAAGTAAATGTTGAGCATATCATCCAGGCCCTCCAGCTTAACAAAGTCTGTGCACGTTAGATACCAACTCAGGTATCATTTTACACAGTTATACCCCACATAATTCAACATTTAGCAGGCCTTGACATTTCACCAGTATATTCAAAACACTGTGGCCAACTACACCCTTTAGGCAGATTGTCTTGCTGGAGGAAATTCATTGTGTTGAGAAACAAATTATTCATGAGTTGAAGGTGGTTACTCCAAATTGCTGCGTTATTGGTGGTAAAGATAGAGTTTGTTTGCCTCTGCCATAAAAGCCTGTCATTGACACCATGTTGAAGCTCATGGGGCACCAAAGAACATACAAAAATGCAAAAAAAAAAACCACATATAAGTGAAGAAATGTAGTAAACCAAAGCTAAGGGAGATTGGAGAAAGTGCCTTAGAAAGTTTAAGGGCCATGCAGTGTACCATAAATGGTCACCATTGTATGCTTCACGTCTCATTAGTGTTGACCTGTCTGAAAGAGCCTTTTACATCTGGGCAGTAACAGATGGTCGCTAAGAGAAGAAATGAGAACCATATCAGTGAGGTTAAATATTTAGGATTTATTTAGGATCCAGGATAACATCTCTTGCTGATCTTCAGGTTTTTAAAATAAAAATCCTGTGCCATGCTTCTACAGTAGACTCCAGCTCTTAAGGTCGGTACCTTTGGCTTTTGAGCCTCAGTTCCTCCCACTGTCGTGTCTTGAAAGTAGCTTTATGGGACTGACCTGTTCCCGGGAGTCGGGGGCAGGGAAGGACAAAGACTCGGGACTTAGAAGAAGGATATTAGCTGCTTTGCTTTCACTAGACTCATGTCGTTTCCCACTCCCATGAGACCAATAAGCTATATGAAATCTTCCTGGGAGGGGGGCGGTGGGGGAATATATGAAATCAGTCCACTTGTGTGTGTAGCATAATGTAAGTGATTTATTTATGTGATTTGCAGTATTGTTCAATTGCTGCACAATTGCCTAGTAAAGGTAGCACTATTCAGGTTTCTCTGTGTGAGTATATTAAAAACATTCATTGTTCATCTGTCAATATTGTTACAGTATAGCCTGTAGCACCATGTGTCGGGTTACGAGGGATCACTACGTTAATCCATATACAGTAGGCTTTCCCCGTCACGAGACCATAAGGCTTCTCTCGCGTGCCCACTGTGTGCCCAGCTCATTTCCTTTAGTTAAAATACATGTCAATACAGATGCTAAATTGGGTTGCAGTGCCAGGGACACAATCCATGAATTGATTGCTGTGTTGTGTTGGCTGGTCCAACCAGTCACGTTTGGATTGATGGTTTACAACCTAGTCCCATTGTAAATAACTATCGCATGTACTATTTGTGCAGGTCTGTTGTCTTTACTGTGGTCAGTCGTGTGATATTTCTGCCTCTGTATGAGATTGTTCTGTTCACCTGTGAAGGTTTATGCTCAAGTAACATTTGTAGTTCTTGCTAAGTTGCTACAGGCTTTTTTTTGCACCAAGGCTACGGCCTCTGTCAGGATTAACTAGGATTACTAAGAGAGTAATGCTACTTCTTATCAGGCCTGTATCTCTCGCTAACATCACTGATAGTTCTGCTTAGGTGCTGAGGGATAAAACACACACACACACTCTCATACACATTACGTCAAAAGTTGAATTTTTGTGTTGGGTTTTCTGTGAGAAAAGAGCAACTAATGATTTAATTGTCACTTATCAAGTGAACAAGATGGCAGAAAAGACACCGCTCGAGTTAACTCAGTTACAGTGTAACCCTTTACAAAGTGCATCCTTAACCTTTGCATTATTCCGTTTATGCCTCCTGATCAGTTAATTCTACTGTGATTCAGAGGAGATGCATATGGAGAAATCAGGCTTACTGACTGTTGCAGCTGACAGCTTAGAATCAGCTTCTGCATTCAACACAACACATTTATCCATCTAAATACTCATTTGAATGCAACTCTTTTTTCTAATTATTTAATGAAATTAAAGAGGGTTTTTACAGATTTCCACATTGGGCAATTGATGGTTTGAGTCTGCATTTATAAAGTTATTACTTGGCAGTGGAGATGAGAAAAGTAGCTTCTACAACAGAGGTGTATCAGTGATCTGTTATAGAGGATCACTGATGCATTAGGTACATTTTACTGAGTCAAGGTTGCTTTCTGTTGCCTGTGGTCCCCCTAAAATGTGGACAACACAACCGGCTTGCTCTACACAGCAAATAAACCGTCCGTGTTATCGCCACCAACGTTTGTGGACTCCCAGCAATCAGAATAATCTGGAGTGTTTTAGTGACTTGATTTACCAGTGATTGATCACTTCACAGCCAGATGACAAGAGTGTCCTTGATTTGTCTCACCAATTTGATCTCTAATTCAATTACACTATTAACACTCAGACCAGCAGGGCAGGATTAGTCTGGGTGTTACAAATGAGCCCAGAAGGCTAAGTCATGACTAGATCTAAAGCAATTTGTGTCATTGAAATCCAGTGAAACATCGGACCAGTGAACTGTGTCAACACGTTTGTGTTACAAAGCTAAACTGAGTGGTGATGAGCTTGTTTGTATCGTCCCTTTTTTACCTTTAAATCTCATTATTAAAGTGCCAAAGATCACTCAGGTCCTCTCTATTTCACTGCTGATGTCCGTCCCATTTGTACAACTTAATTTCAAGTGAAGAAGTTTTGTGATGCAGTCAGTCTTCTCTCTCTGCATGGTTATGTGCGACTTGCGAGCAGTTGTTAATTAATAATATGACAACTTTCCCTCAGATAATGTGCACCTCTCACATGCTCAAATTGAATAGGAGCTTTCCACAGTTATTCTTTCTTTGTAAGTTACTTGAAAGATGTAAACCATAATTGCTTACAGGTCTGCAAGTGTCTATTATCACATTGCTGTCAGGTAAATAGCAAAAGCTCTGCTGCTTGACTGTTTTTGTCTCGTCACAGAATCTATGTTCTGTTTTAAACATCTGAGCTCTTCTCTGAGGCCTTCTCTGTGCTCATGTCAATTAATTGGCCCCTTGCTCTGCTCTGCTGCCCGAGGAAATAACCTGGTGTCTTGCACCTACTCCTGCACCTGCAGAAAAAAGCCGCCCTCCAGGCTTCCTCTGTAATATGGCGGCTCAGTGTGGGCGCCTGTCTGTTGCCACAAGCAAGTCATATATTCTGGTGTGGAGGCAGAGCAGAGCAGGCACGAGCAAAGACAAGATTTGTTATATCTTGAGGTTGTCAAAAGTTACTTGAGGTCTGGACGTGAGCTAGAATCTTAGATATATGAGAGGGCTTGCTCATTACTTGAGCTGTCATGTCATTAAAATGACTGTGAAGATGACAGTCAAGATGATGCAGTGATGTGCAATCACTTCCATCATTTTTCTTGACTGCTGGAGGTGACACAGAATTTATTAGACGGAAAAGATTATTTTTTTTTTTTTTTTTTTCGAATCCATTATAAGAGTCCTGTTTATTCCGACACCCCCACTGAGCGAATAATGTTTGCTCAGTAGGAGTAATCCTTTCCTCATTAACAAACATTCTGTCATGCAAAAAGCTTCCAACCCCAGCCTTTATTCATGCTCTACCACCCTCCCTTCTTCATCAGCTTTTACTGTAAAGCCAACCCCCCTCTAATTGTCCCTCTCCTCTTCATCAGTGCATGTGTAACATTGGTTTCTGCTTCTTTTGGAAAGGTGCTAAGCAAAAGTTATTACGGTGCTTCACGGCCAGCTCCAGCAGCAGCCGTCTCAATCCTGCGTCGGTCAAGTGCAAGGATTTAAATGCATCTTTCTGCTGCTCTATTCTGGGATGTTTGTTTACTCAAGTGCAAACACAACTGCTAAGAGACTAAACATGTCCCTCATTTGATCCAGTTATCCTGCGTTTCTACAGTGCATCTGTGGTTATAGCAGCAGCTAATATCCAACACCTACTTGCTCTCTAAGAATAGCCTCCTTCTTATATTACTTAAATGAACTTGAAGTAATAAGCTGGTATTAGGGGTATTGAATGGAGTGATTTGAGGGGAGGGGGCGAGGTCTTCCATTATGTTTGAAGGGCAGCAACTTAAACTTGTGCCTTAAATTCAATTTAAGGTAGAGGGCCTCATGGGTTGCTACAGCTGCTCTCATCGTTCAGACTATGAAGTAGGCCCACAATTTGTGTAAGTGGAGTTTTGTTTGTGGGGATTGCACTGGTGTGTTTGAATGCGCTGTTTGTGCATTTAATAGTCAGGTGAATCGCACTTGCTGCCGTCTGCTGCTAGACATGTACTTTACTCGATGGAGTCTTGAATGCAGTTTAATTTAAAAACGTTGTGAAATGGCAGTCTATTTATGCCACTTAAGTTGCTTTTTTAAGCAGTGGTAATAAGGTAACATCTGGACGTCATGGAGACGCACCTTTCAATATTGCTGGTGTCACCTGTCAATTGCTCTTGGCCTATTTAGCGTGAGACGAGACCTTCTGGATGAGCTGAACCAATCACAAGCATCAGGTTAATCTGTACATACACTTACAGTTAGCCTTGTCTTCTGTGTGGACACACACATACACAAACAGTTTGGCGTAATCAGGCACTTGTTGGAATATCTCATTTGCCTTAATCCAACCACAGCTCAGACATGCAATTCTCCAGAGGATTAAGTGTTTCAAAGAATACAGTTATTTATTAACCAAGAAGCATCTGGAATTCAGTGTAGTTGTTGGATTATGAGTTGATGTTAACTTGAGGGATTACATGTGCCTGAGGGGGGACGTTAGGGATGTCCTTGTGCAGCGGTGAATCAGGGAATGGTACAGTGGTGTTGTGTTGAAGAGTGAACGGGATGTGTGGTCTTCTCTTTCAGGTCGGGAGATGTGTGGAGGAGTGTGACGGACGGCCATGGGACTGGAGAGACGGTGGCTTCAGGCTGTCACCACTGCTGTAGCCATCTGTCTGCTAAGTAAGTATGCTAATGCAAATATGGATCCATCGCATACGCTTACAATAAATTTCCATAATTCATTTCTACTTCTTGAATTTTCAGAGTTTTTCTCAAATCTTTAGAGACATATCTCAGTTGTTGTCTTCGTCAAAGTTCTTAATACTACTCTTAATGGTAAAATGCTTTTTTAGACAAAAAATGTTAATTCACAAAATGCATTCCTACTATCAAAACATCAGGACTTATTTTAAAGCACTTTCACCACATTAGGTATTACAGTATTTATAAATGCACTTTTAACTTTGCATGTTAGGTTTGGATTATGAGTTTTTGCTGTAAACTGTTTTAGTTTTGAATGAGTATGACTGAAAATTGATCTAGATTGAATTCAGTCAAATAATTTGTTAAATTTGTGCACATTTAACTTAGTTTAAAAGCAATTGTAAATCCTTCACAGTCCACAAAGCAGGGTTTTTTTACTAACCGCATGAAGTGATATTGAAAATAAGTCAATTAGTTGTTTTCCTCCATTTGTCAACAATTTGTTTGCATAGCTTCACCAAAAGTTCATTGTTTACTAACTTCAACAAAACCTGCGCTACATCCCTTGTTATGGTAAAAGCATCGCAAAACTGTTGGCATATGTTGCCGTTTAGCTCCCTACATACAGTTTGAGTGACACCATGATGAATCTGGCACAGCTCCCATTGCCTTACATTGGAGAAAGTAAAGAGGAGGGGTTACAACATAGACTGGACGAGAGAAAACGGGGCCAAAATCCAAGTTAAATAATATCTCTGGGTGTGGATTTAGATCAATCTGGGATTTATGCTACCCCCATCCCTGGGCACGCTCCCATGTGTGCGTGCATGCGTTTGTAAGGGGGGGGTGGTGGGATTGATTGTGCTGGTCCGCACACCATGTGTG
>CAKALG010014656.1:0-14941 GCA_916700815.1 Helicolenus hilgendorfi | reverse complement strand
GGTATACATTGCGGTGATAGGGGGAAGGAGCAGAAAATGAAAGTGCCAGCAGACAATTTATTTCGGTATCTGTCCACGGGCTGTTGTTCTCCTCCATGGTATCCTCCAAAGTGCTCTGCTATAAGGAGCATGGATTCTACTCATTACTTTCGTCACTCTGGATTTGTGTGTCGCAATAGACACTTTGAAATCTGATTTGAGCAGCCAGAGCATCCGGACTGAGACGAATCTGTAGAAATCCGATTGGAATCGTATTTATATATATCAATATGCCAAGAACGGATTTGGGCTGGCAGTCTGAACAAGGCATATGTGATAACAGTAGCCTACTTTCTATACTCTATAGCACTGACAACTCTTATAATATTATTTCAGACTCATGCTTTTAGTTGAAGCACAGGTTAACCAGTAATTATTCATGTAACTTTGTGGACCTAATAAGGAACGTTTTCATGAACGTCCATCTTTGCTATGACAGTCACACATGATGTAGTGTTTGAGTGTCTTTACCCAGTGAAGGGTCTCCCGCTGTCAGCCGCTGCAGCATGGGGTAGAGGGTGCCGATGAAGAGGAAATGTCTGAGCTGCATCACCGACAACCAAACCACGTGCCACACAAAGAACCTGGACATCAAACACTCACGGAAACTCTTCTCTGAGAGAGACGAGGGGAGACCACAGAGATGGATGAAGAGGAAAGAAAAAAGATGAGGAGAAACAGGATGTATGATTATTTTAGTCTTTAATATCTTACTATGTATATATCTATGTCACAGTAAAGTTAACAAACCTTGTTTCACAGAGATGTCGTCGACTTCCTCTGTTGTCGTCTGTGCGTTACCATTCGCTGTTATCTGATCTAAGCTTATACTCCTTGATTTACCACAGGTTATCCTGACAAAGGTCAAAGGTCACAGTGGGTCAGCCACAGACTGAGGGCATTGTGGGAATTCTTTGATAAATTAGGTTTTCACGTCATAACTCGCTACAATCCCACAACAGGATATGAAGGACTTTTCTAAGGAATGTGGTACAATGATGTGAAAATGTGAAAGGCCCATTAGCTGCTGAAAAGGCTTCCTGTTGGTTCTGGTTGAAGAGGGGTGACGCGTGGCATAATGCGCTACCTGGAAACAAGTCGGGGCTTGATCACCCCCGGCTGGGTCGCTCTGGGTGACAGTGTCTGATGTTAAGACCTGAAACACCTGATGACCGGTTGCACCACAAGGTGTATCAAAGAACTGTCAGACTTTACGTCCCGTCACACCTGAAACCTCTTTGTACACTGATTTGGGTAACACTTTAGATTACAGCCTGCAACGTACTGCGTAATTACTCCGGAGTTACGGTGTAATCATTGGCACTAACATTGTACCAGTGCAGTGCTTACCTACTGTATATATGTAGGTACTGTGGAACAAGATGTGAGCTTTTGGAATAAGGGGGTAACTATTTGGAATCTTACAAATAATTTATACTGTATAGTTATTGTTAACTACTGGGTACTTGTATTATTACAAGGTATGTATGACCTACTGAGCAATAATCTGCACGTTTAGGAGGGATAATAGTTATTATTATTGAACTACTGGGTACCTATTGTATTACTACTATGACAGGGTATAGTATCACCATAAAACTGAAGAAAAATCTGAACATTTCAGGGAAGATGGAGTGATGACTTCTACATCACTTAATAAATGTGATGTGATTTTAATTCAAATTGACCTTTTTACCTGCAAACAGAACAGACAAACTACATGATTCCTTTGTTACACATGTAAGTTAGCACACGCTGTGGAATATTGGAGTTGTTTACCTCGTTAACATTTAATTTAGTAGTCATGTATCACCATTTACATGCTGTTTTTGTGAAATTCCTTGTCTTACCTGTGCCGCATTTGTGTGCTGTTTTAGTCCATAAAAATAGTTTGTTGCTGCCATTGGAGTCAGTTAAGTTAATTTAATTAATTTTGAGTTAAATACAAGAAAGATTTACATTTAATAAGATAATATTTTTGTTAATTGATATAAATATAATTAAGAACATAAACATAAGAATATATGTCTCAGAGGACCTGTCTAATATAAATTCACATCTATTTCCTTGTTAAGTACTGTACTGGTACACCTTTATAAAAGGTTACACCGTGACTCCGGAGTATTTACACTGCGGGCTGTTATCTAAAGTGCTACCCTAATTTGAACTACAAACTGTGCTCTAACTTGTTTACAGTAAATAAGGACTTCTAAAGAGCACAGAAGTTGTAAGTCAAGTCTGTAGGTGTGTTTTATATTATTTCATTCCAGTGTTTCCTGTTTTATTTTGTAATTCACTCTTCCTGTGTCTTGTCTGGTTTTATTTACTACCTTTGTCAAGTCTGTAGGTGCATTAAAATTACATTTTTATAACCTAACATTTTTTTATTATTGTTTTTTTTAATTCAATTTTGGATCACTTTTTAAATATTTGAAACAAACACATAAATTCATGGGTTTTGGTGTTTAAAAAAAGAAGTAAAAAAGAAAATAATGAGCCCTATTTATACATGTATCCCTGAAGCATGTATGAAGTGTTGATGTGTTTGTGAATTCTTGGGGATTTGTACCCGTATGTGTAGTCATCAGGCAGCGGGTAGGGGATGTGGCCTCTGGGCAACAGAAAGAAAGTCCTGAGTAGGTGAATGACGCTGCAGGCAGACAGGAAGAGAAAGGAGGGGAGGAGAGAGACACTGGCCTCGTGCAACACCTGCAAGACATCAAGATCATCGTTACATCATCAGATGGCATAAGTTATTTGTTTTATGGGAGCAGTGTGTGAATGTTTCTCACCTTGATGACAAGAAAGATTGCCGATGAAGAGTCAATGGCCCCGTTGTAGAGAGTGATGACGGTGGAGCGACGTGAGCCGAACAGGTTTCCTATCTTAGGAGAGACATTTTTATTTATTAAAACAGATGAATGTTGCATTTAAGTGCCTACTGTCTGTTTTTTTTTTAACATTTCAGAGAAAATACCAACCATCCACTTAATCTGAAACATAAAAATTAATCAATTCATAGATTAGTCAAGCATTAAACAATTTTAGTTTGATTTGATTAATTGTTAAAGCATTTTTATTAGCAAAAATGCTCAATATTTTTGGGATACAGCTTCTACAGTTTGAGGATTTGCTGCTCTTCTCTGTTTTATGTGATGGTAAATTGAATATTTTGAGGTTTTGGACTCTTAGTTGGACAAAAAAAAAGAAGCTATTTGAATATGTCAACTTTCACAGTTTTCATCATTTCAATTGAATAATCAAGAAAATGACTGGCAGATTGATCAAAACTGTCAATACTCTTTTCAATCTGAACTGCTTAAGTACCTGCATGTTGGTCAACAGAAAGAAGTTGCCACCCGCTGCCAGGAGGGAGAGAGCTGGGAACAGCAGGTTGGACAAAGCTGATGGAAAAATAAAAACAAGCAGCTGTTAGAGTCACTGTTACTTCTGGTCAATATTTCTTTAGACAATGAGGATCAGAGAGGGAGCACAAAACAAAGAGACAGAGAAATGTTTTTAACCTGCAGTTGAGAAGGCCAACATCAAGGTCCCTGTGGTGTAAAGAAATCTGGTGGGAAAAAGAAATTCTAGTTTCATTATGTTACTTTATTGGTATGAGAGCGAGAGAGATGTTTTCTGAAAGACCCGTCACACATTCTGACACAACTCATCGCACTGGTTCATCGTGACCCAACTCATTGCTCTGGTCCCACTTGACCTAACTCATTGCAAATGTTTAAATATGACACCACTCATTGCACTGGTTTAATGTGTCCTTATTCTCACATCATGGGGTTTATACAAGCATAACTATAACTTTTACTCGTTAACATTTCTCCCATGTCTAATTTATATTTCTGCTTAGAAATCCACAGCTGCTGTAAGGTCATGTATTTGTGTAGTATTTCCTTTCCTTATATACTACATTGCAAAGGAGTCTAATCACCAAAGACTTTGCACTATTCAACTTATCGTGCACCATGTAATAAATTATTGTTCACCACACAGTATATACAGTAAGGCAACGTCCACCGCTGTCAGATATAATTTTCTCTTCAGCGAACGGCGATTTACCCACAGACTGCCATTGGTGCTCGGGCCGTTGTTTAAGGACCTTTTTGAGCCTCTAGAGCATTTCTCTTTGAAGGTGTTGTCATTCATGACAGCTTTGCATTGACCTCAGCTAAGAGAGTATGTGAACTTACTGCCCTGTTGGTACACCCCAGTTGCTTGATGCCTTGTGGTGACCGCTGTAGGGCTACTCTCTGACTGAACCCCTGCTTTGTTTCCAAGAACTTGAGGAGTTCATTCAGGTTGAGGGTCATACAACTGCATGCTTTTTGTCATCCACCCCATGCGGGAATCAGGGATACAAAGTTGCATCTGTGCCCTGTTCGTGCGTTGGCATGTTATGTTGAAAGCACGGCCCACATCAGATGAGCCGAATATTTGTTTGTGTGCTTCGGTGATGTTGTGGCTGGAGCGGGAAGAGATCCTCCCACTGTGTTCCACGCACACTTGACACAAAACAAACTTGAGCAAACAAGCTGTCCTGTTCGTTATGATTGATATGTTATGAGTTACTTTAAGGTAACCTTTTCAAAGTGTCATATTATAGAACACAACTATCAGTTCCATGTTGACAGTAAACTGCATCAATTGGAAAAGTCTGAAGGGATTAAAATACATTTATAAATGCACCTTGCACGTGTTGCTCAATAATCACACTAATGAACAACCTCTTGTTGTTCGTTACTACCCTACTGTTTGTCATTTCATTCCTCTTAACTACCCAGCTGGTGGGCTTTTAGTCCTCTAAAGAGTCACTGCAAATTACATTATTACGTGAAATTACATGGGTAATATTTTAAATGCATTGACTATTAACTCTTAAGTATTTAAGGTGTTGTCGGACTCACATTCCAAAGAGCCGAGCCACCATGGTACCAAACCGGTCAAAGAGGAAACCATTGGGCAGCGTCAGGAATGCAAACAGAAAGGAGGCGATGGGGAAAACAAGAGAGAACTGTTCGTCCTGTCCACTGCAGTCTGTAGACACATAAAACATATGGAAAGAGAGACCAAACACTGTGGTTAAACATGTGACTATTTAGATATATGAGGCCCGCATAAAGAGTTGAAATTATATACAACTCTTTAAGCAGGCTTTCACCTGTTTAGCTACAGGTGACAGCCAGTTGGAATTGATAACAGGAGCAAATTAAGGTGACAATGATGGTCAGTGATGCCTGCAAAAAGAGCTGTAATTGATTTTGTTGTAATTGAAACTGACCCAAGTCCTGTGTTGCATTGACTCCTGTGCTGTTGACGCACAGAGAGCTGAAGTAGCCCTCCGTCTTCAGGACAAAAACAAGCGAAGCCCATCCAAACACGACTCCAGCAAAACACAGACACTCCACCAGACCTGTGATGAAGGTGAGGGAGCGTCGCACCATCAAGCTGTTCATAAAAGCTGGCATGGTCCACATGTTGACCATTCTGCACCTTTAAAGCAATAACATTTTCATATGAAAAGAACCCCACCTGCATGACACATCAAAAGCAATTAAATATAAAAATCTTACACAAGCCGGACATGAGCTAAAACATCTGGGCAGAAAATGTGCTGCTTGAGTCCAGGTCGTTAGGTCAGTCTTTTTCTAAAAAAAGATGGATTTCTACATAAAATCATACGTTAGATAACAGAAAAAACTTTATAAAAATTCTCATTTTACAGAAAGAACAACTGAAATGTGCAACAAACCTCCCGTGAAGTCACAAAGTTGTTAAATTGTATAATTCTCTATCTTGCAACTCTCTAGTCCTCACAGTTCAGCCTATATGTCCCCAAACGCTCTCACAAACCACACCTGTCTGCTCTTGCTCCACTCTCTTTATATAGGCCAGCTCTTCCTCACTAGTTCCCTCCCTCTCCTCCCTCCCCTTCTCTTTCTGAATCACATCCCTCTCCTCTTGCTCGTGGCTGTTGAAAATAAACACTCCTGCATCCCCGGCAACCCAAACAGCAGTGAAGCTGCCACTGAATTCTGTGAGACGTATACTCCAGATGTGGATGCTGAGAGTGCTGGCTACACTGGTTTAACCAAAAGCTCATGTGACTTGCATATGTACTAAAAGAATGCACAGCCGGCCCGGCAATGTCAACATGATGTCAAGCATGGAGAAGCTCCAATTACAACACACACAGAAGGACAGCGACTTCATTCTCTGTTCAGGTAGACATTGCGCCAGCTGGTGGGCGGTGCTCAGTATTTCCTCAACTGATCTCAACATGGCTGCCGGGTCACAAACTTTCTAATTTTACAGCTCGGCTCTGATTGGTTGTTTTCCTCCGGTCTGTGAAATCCTGCAGATGCCATTAGGAGCACCGGAGGACACAGAGGCACAGATTACCTGTCTCATGCACTACTGTCAGGATATAGTGACCGTTTTATAAAAATAACTTTTTTTAACCATATTTGCTCCATTTCTACCCACTGAAGCTTTAAGAGAGCTGCTTCCAGAGCCACAAAGGACATTAAAGTCAGTTTCTACTCCTAATGATGAGTAAACTGGTCTTGGTATGTAAAATCTGTAGAGTGCCCCTTTAAGTTGTCATTTTTTTGGCGATGAAAGACTTCACTCTGCAAATTGAGAGCATCTTGTTATTTTTTTCAACACTCGGTCTTCTGCTTTAAAATGTGGTTAGCATAAAATATAATAATATATATAATAACAACTTGAAAAGGGACTTGCATACCCTATCCTAATCTACGTCGCACATGGTTTAAAATACATTTTGTATTTTGAAAATTGTGCAGCTGATGTTGAATTAAATACTGTCAGTACTAACTACTAATACTACCAGTCAGTCAAAAGTTAACTGAAAACATTAATTCATTTGTTGTTTAACAGTTTGTATTGGTTTTCCATTAAACCCATCATACATTTGTTTGCAGCATATAGTAGAACAGAACAGCTATTTATTTTAATATAGTTGGATATTTGTATGTCACGGTACATACAATTCCATTCATCTGTGGGCATAATATTTCTCACAATAGTTAAAAACTGAAACATGTATTTGGGCAAAAGTAAAAAGTGATAATTCCCTTTAGCACACTACTAAAGTTCATATTAAAAAGATATGTTTAATTTGGTGAATCACAAGGGAGGGTTTGCATATTTAAAGTTACATTTCAACAACATTAACACCTCTTCAGTCTTGGCACTTAAGAAAAATACACAGTCGACCTAAAACATAAACTTACTGGTAAAGAAAAAAGTACATATTTCCCTTTTTCATTAAATAGCTGAATTCTTCATGACACAAAATTCTTCTACTGAACTACACAGACACACTGAACACCTGAGACGTCATATGTTGGATACAACCAAAACATAAAACGAGATCAGTTTACTGTTGGTTAATGTGTGGCACAATAGTAGCTAACAGTTGAACTGAGAGACCAGCAGATGGCAGAGCTGTGTCGCCTTTTTGTTCCGTTCACGTCACCGAACGATCCAACTAAAACAACAGTGACTGATATTCTGACTCGCAATCGTCCCTTACACTGTTAATACCTTGTGGGTCCTACACTCTATACTTTCAAGGTAAAAAAGACATAGATATAGATAACTTGAAAAGGTCAATACTGATATAGGCATTATCTGTAACATTTTCATAATCACAATAAACAATTGTTATCTTTTGGTGTGATAGGTGGCTTGTATTACACTGAATAAATATATACAATAATATATATATATTAAATTATAAGATTGCATAAAACAAGAAACATACAGTAACATGTCACAGTCATGTAAATCTGCCAGCACAAGGCATTGTAACTGTAAAAACAGATAAAGCTATTACCTGCAAAAGCTGGATTGAGCACCATCACTCTAAAATTGTAGAAGAGTGTAACACGTTTTGATTTATGCATCAGTGAAAATAAAATGATGCATCCTGGAAATCTCACAAGAGGTAAAGTGTTCTGCAGCCCGTCAACTGCAGCAGACTGCACACCAGAAGCTCTTAGTTATTATGGATGAATTCAATTTTGGCTGTGAACATGATGTGAGAGAAAATGAATGTGCTATGACTGTACCCAAAACCACACTTCACTGCAATCTGAAATGCATTTACAAGCACTTGTTGATACATATGGCAACAAAACACAGACATATGTAATCAATCAATCAAACTGAAGAGGTAACAGTGTTGCTGGTGATACTAAGGACATTTCCATTGCAAGTCTCATTTTACAGACTTTAAGAGGAGGCTTTGATGGCTCGCTGGGAGGCGAGACGTCGACAGTGCAGGAAGACAGAGAGGGGATGGATGAAGGCGAGAAGGCTGAGCAGCGTCAGACCGATGTTGACCTGCAGACACGTGAAGGGAGAGAGAGGAGGAAGCAGTGAGAGTTCAGAAGCACCAGAGTCAGATTTTCAGTAGTATCGGTTATATGTTGTGTACTCACATATAAAGGGTCTCCACCCAGAGGTCCATTCACCAGGGCAAAGCAGGGATACTGCAGCAGAGAAAGCACTGCAGACAGAGCCAGGACCAGACCATACAGCTTCCCAAAGTGGCATGGTGGGAAACTATACACGTACACAAAATGATGACGTGGCAAAGAGAATGAAGTGGTGTTAAAGAAATACAGCGTATGAAAAGGAGAAATCACATTTTTTAAATATTAAGCCCTAAAATATTCCTTAAAAATAAAGGTTAACATTTGAACATGTAATAAATTGTAACACATTATAATGTCGTTATAAGCAGATATAAGAATACTAAAGTGTAGTCCACAAAGACGTGTGTGTGTATGTGTGTGTTTGTGTGTTTGATACTCACGCCACACTGATGAAGGCTGCGTTACCGCCGTAGAGGAAGGAGCGGTTGAGAACCTGCAGGACGAAGGTGAGATACTGAAGCGGCAGGTACGGGGTGGCGGCACAAACTGAGAACAGCAGACACTGCAGCGACGTCAGGAAGAGAGAAAGCACCGAGGCCCTCAGGTCTGCTTCCTGCTCACTCTCTCCTACAAACACAAACACACACACAAATAAAAACATGCATGTTCCTCCAAAGAGAAAACAAAATTGAAAAAATGATGATGAAAAAGCAAATATAGGAAATAATTTGTTTTAAGTTTTTGTTTCTCACACAATTTTGTTTTGTATAGCTAACTATTAAAAGATACACAAGGTTGTTCAGAGCGTTTGGACTGCTGTTTATCCACTACAATTAATAATGGGATTAGTATTTAGTATGTTACCTTCAGCACGAGGTTTGCCCTTATGTCTGTCCATGATGAGGCCGTTCCAGGGAGCACAGAGCACGCCACACAGCTGCGTTATAGCAAAGGCATTGATGTACTGGCTCACTACAGGGACACACAAGCAAGGACAAGATGATTAGAGACAGAGGTGGACTCTGCAAAAAAAAATAAAAAGGGCACCAGCACGCAGAAAGTTTTCTAGCGTGTAGGGCAGCCTAATCATATTTTTTAAATTTTAAGGCCACCCTACAGGCCACTGTACAATGTTTTCTCTACTGGAAGGGCACCCATGGTGGCCATTGCATCATGCTTTCTCCACTGGAAGGGCACCCTAATGGGCACTGCACCACACTTTCTCCACTGGAAGGGCACCCTAGAGGCCACTGTATCACGATTTCTCTACTGGAAGGGCACCCATAGTGGCCCCTGTACCACGCTTTCTTTACAGGAAGGGCACCCTAATGGGCACTGCACTACGCTTTCTCCACTGGAAGGGCACCCTAGAGGGCACTGCATCACGCTTTCTCCATCGTAAAGGTTTTATCTACCATAGGAACAGCTTGTTGCTCACATAATATTACTTCAGTCACGTCCTTTTAGTTGCAGCACAGGCTAACCGGTAATTATCATATAACTTCATGGACCTCATAAGGAACGTTTGCACGAATGTCCATCTTTGCTATGACAGTCATACATGATGTAGTGTTTGTGTGTGTTTACCCAGTGAAGGCTCTCCCGCCGTCAGCCGCTGCAGCATGGGGTTGAGGGTGCCGATGAAGAGGTAATGTCTGAGCTGGATCACCGACAACCAAAGCAGTTGCAACATAAAGAACCTGGACATCACACACTCACGGAAACTCTTCTCTGAGAGAGACAAGGGGAGACCGCAGAGATGGATGAAGACAAGGAGGGAACAAAGATGGAGATAAATAGGTAGATAGATGATTAGTATATTCTGTTATATCTTACTATGTACTGTATATATCTACCACAGTAAAGTGAACAAACCTTGTTTCACAGGGATGTCATGGTCGATGAGCGTTTCCTCTTTCGTTATCTCTGCATCATTTGCTGTTGTCTGCTCTAACCTCAGAGTCTTTGATTTACCACAGGTTGTCCTGAAAAAAGGTCACAGTGGATCAACCACAGCTTGAGGGCATTGTGGGAGTTCTTTGGTAATTATTTATCACCCATTCACAATCACATAACAGGGAATGAAGGATATTTCCAGGGATGTAGGATGATGATGTGAAAATAAACTGTTCTGGTAAGATTAAAAAAAAGTTGTATTTTGCAAGAAACTAGACTGATAAATAATCCCTCTCAAACATCACTTATGAACCACTAGGAGTGTGTGGTGTGTCTGTATCTACAGAGACCTCTGCCTGTATTTTATCTGGGCGGCATTAAAGTGGCTCTGTGCCGTGGGCCGTGGGAGTGTAACCCCCAGCCGAGAAAAGGGTGAGTTCAGGTCGTCAAATACAACCGCTTTGTCACCAAACTCGGTGGCTCAGATTTTTTGTCCTGTCACACCCAAAACCTGTTTTCCTTGCATTTAGGGTTCACTGAACGCTTCAAAATGTATAGTAGACTTCTAGCAAAGAGCTTAAGTAAGCCAAGAAGTAGTTGCATTAAAATGTTATTTTTAAAACCTAATTTTAACTAAATTTTGTGTTTTCACACCATTGTTTTCTTTAAGTCAATGTTCAATCATATTTAAATATTTGAAACAAACAGATTCATGGATTTTCTTTATTTTTTCTCTTCATGCATCCCTGACGCAAGTATGAAGTTTGTACCCGTATGTGTAGTCATCAGGCAGCAGGTAGGGGATGTGGCCTCTGGGCAACAGGAGGAAAGTCCTGAGTAGGTGGATGACGCTGCAGGCAGACAGGAAGAGGAAGGAGGAGCGGAGAGAGACGCCGGCCTCGTGTAACAGCTGTTGGACATTAAGATCATCGTTACAACATAAATCCTGTATTTTTCATTTATGAGAAAAGTGTGTGAATGTTTCTCACCTTGATGACAAGGAAGAGTGCTGAGGAAGAGTCGAAGGCCCCGTTATAGAGAGTGATGATCGTGGAGCGACGTGAGCCGAACAGATTTCCTACCTTTAGGAGAGAAATTAGAATTTATTAAAACATTGTTGATATTAAAATGTTGGATTTAAGTGTCTACTTGTCTGGGGCTTTCTTTCCTTTTTTGCATCTACCTTTTATCATTCAGTGTAACGTGTTCTTTCCTGTTTGAACATGAGGGAGGGGTTTTGGACTGTTTCCCAGAGAGGGCTTCCCACACGATCGTGAAGAAATGCCCTGGCGCCCACAAAAGTGTACTGAGGCCAAACTCTGTTTTTTGTTTGTGTTCCTGTTTAGTGATGACCCGAGGACAGACTCCAACTTTTGTCTGGTAAACACTACAACCTTGAACATCGAACCTCTGTCGCTTCCAAAATAAGCTCTTACAACGTTTCTCAGCTTTCCTAAAAAATGGGGTAATAGGATGAGTTGGTGTTTGTGGTTCTTGATCACTCTAACTTACGGCGATACTTTGCCAGAGCACACATGCAGGCATTTCTTTTTTTGCCCCTTGCATCAATTTTCCAATTACAATTTTGAGCAGATATCAACCATCCACTGATTCTGAAACATAGAAATGTAAATTTGAGCTAAAAAAAAAAAAATCAACAATTTTGGTTCAATTCTCCAGTCCAGTTTGAGGATTTGCTGTTTTTCTATATGATGGTAAATTTAATATCTTTGGGTTTCAGACTCTTGGATAAATTTTTTTTTTTTTTTTTTTTTACAGTTTTCTGACAATTCATGTATTAAAAAAATATATAATCAAAACAATAAGAGATTAATTAAGGTCAACCTTCAATTTTTTTAATGAACGACTGCTTCAGTACCTGCATGTTGGTCATTAGTAACAAGATGCCACCCGCTGCCAGGAAGGAGAGAGCTGGGAACAGCAGGTTGGACAAAGCTGATGGGAATGAATAGAAACAAAAGGGGAAAATGAGCATCCAAAGCTATGAAATCGTACATCTTCTTTTTAGACAATGAAGATCAGAGAGAGAGCATAAAATAAAGAGACGGAGAAACGTTTTTCACCTGCAGTCGAGAAGGACACCATCAAGGTCCCCGTGGTGTAAAGAAATCTGGCGGGAAAAAGAAATACAAGTGTTATCATGACATTAGGCTCATGTTCATCTTGGCTTAATGGGAGCTTCACAGTTCAATACACCTTCAGCAATTAAAAGTCACAGTAAAAACACGTTTAAAAACAGGTTCTTCTGCTGCTGCTTGGTAAACTTTGGGCCGACTTTAATTTCCTCAAAGATCTTCCCTCATCTCCACTTGCTGCGTCTTGTCAAACTATTTGCATTCCTTGGCCTTTTATTTTCCCTCCACCCTCTTTTAGTGGAAACACATGGGTGTCCTTAGTGCCAGTTTGTTATTGTGGATTTATATATATCTGGGGCAACAAACTGGGTAGGTACGTGGGGTTATGTTATATGTTGGATTAACTCAGTAGGGAGGGCTTCTTCGTCACAGGGTCTGAACATCTGCACCAAACCCCATATTTCTGACATTCCTCCATCCTCTGGTGATTAAAAGTCCTGACCTTTCTACTTTTTAATTATCCTCTCACTTTTCCTCTTTCCAGTTCCATTGCTTGTTCTTCACTGCTCCTTTTTCTCATAAAGCATTTTCTCTACATTCTGCATTGCTAAGTGTTAAGCTCTGGTATGCACGCTGCATCATTAGCATGTCTGTTGCTGTCTGGAGACCTCAACTACTTTAACAACATCCCTTACGGGAGCTACTCTGATCTCTCCGTCTCACTCACTTTTCTAGCTGTCCTATGCCCCTTGTACTTCACAGGAGCTTGTATTTAGCAGCAAACTGATTTGGTAATCCCTCAGAGGGAAATACCAGAGACAGCCTGAAATTACAGCAACTTGCCTCTTTGCACGCATTAGCTTAGCCACCACAGGCAGAGAGAGTCACAGCCATGCAAGGAGAAGCCCATCTGTCTTTAGTGAACATGTGTTTGGTTTAGTAAAACCAGCAGGCTGCAAGGACTCGTTGCTATGTTCAGTTTTATGGCTGTATCAAAAAACTGGAAGTTTCAGCAAACTCTCGATGCAAAAAAGAACAAGCTTTCTTGCTTTTTATGTTGTTGTTTTTTATCTAATGAATTCGCAAGTGGGGTTTTTTGTGGTTACATTTTCAGTGTCATATGTCAGTACTAGAAGTGTAAAAACACATACAAAAGTCTGAACTGATAAAAAAAATAAATGAATGTTACATTTAAAGCAGCAGTGGGTAGAATTGGAGCAAATATGTTAAAAAAAAAAGTTATTTTAATAAAAAGGTCACTATATCCTGATAGTAGTGCATGAGACAGGTAATCTAAAAAAAAAATCATGTTCCTCTGTGTCCTCCGGTGCTTCTAATGGCATCTGCAGGATTTCACAGACCGGAGGGAAACAACCAATTAGAGCCGAGCTGGAGTCTGCCGTCCCTGAGCAGCAGTCAATCACTCGCGAACTCTGATCAATCGGTCAAACTAGGCAGCGCTGATGAAATATGAATCAATATTCTGTTACTGTAATGCCTTTTCTCCCATAAAATATTTTCAGAATCATCTTGTAGTGTACTGTTTAGCTGTAAAATGAGAGGGCTTGCTAGTTTGACCGATTGATCGGAGTTCGCGAGCGATTGACAGCTGCCTCCGTTGAATGAACAGCCAATAGGAACGCTCTCTCTCTGAAATTACCTGTGATTGGCCAAAGTCTCCCGTTACGGGCTAGATTTTTCAAAGCCTGAAAACAGAGTCATGAGGAGGAGCAGAAGTCTAGTTTTCTCTCAGAACACTTGAATTACAATATGCTGAAAGGTTATTATGGGATTTTTGCATAATGAAGCCAAAAACATTCTGCCTACTGCAGGTTTAACTCTTAAGTAAAATAGGTGTTGTTGGACTCACATTCCAAAGAGCCGAGCCACCGTGGTACCAAACAGGTCAAAGAGGAAACCATTGGGCAGCGTCAGGACATTGTTTATAAAGGAGGCGATGGTGAAAACAAGAGAGAACTGTTCATCCTGTCCACTGCAATCTACAGATAACATAGATAGAGAGAAGCAAGGTTGAGAAATATGTGGTTAGACAGGTGACAATGTAGGTCAGACAGCACAAACATATCTAGAGGTGTAATTCATTCTAGAAATCCAGGTGCCCCATGTGCTAAGGCTGAATCTATAGTGGTCTGGGGTTTGAATCTGACCCGTAGCCCTTTGCTGCATATCGCCCCCTCTCTCTCCCACTTTCCTGTCTATCTTTGGCTGTGCTATCTAGTAAAGGCAAAAAGCCTATAAATAATCTTAAAAAAAAAAAAAAAATCCAGGTGCTTTGACTTCAAAGTAGTGGAGGTGAGGATATCAAACTGACCTAAGTCCTGCGTTGCATTGACTGCTGTGGTGTTGACGCACAGAGAGCTGAAGTAGCCCTCCGTCTTCAGGACAAAAACAAGCGAAGCCCATCCGAACACGGCTCCAGCAAAACACAGACACTCCACCAGACCCGTCACAAAGGTAAGGGAGCGT
>CAKALG010014655.1:23426-35513 GCA_916700815.1 Helicolenus hilgendorfi | reverse complement strand
GGGGACGGGATTGAGAGGGTTTCGCTGCCACATGTCTCTGAGTGGCGGACTCTTTGTGCCTGGGCCAGCCTGTTTGTTTAGCCTTTCCTCAGAAAGCTGCTTCACACATCGGTGCCTCATACAGAGGACTGAAGAGACGAGCTCCAGCTCTGAGAGGTGAGGGGAGAGAATGAGGGGAGGCAAAAATGAAGTGTTTGAGAAGCTGGTTAAACAGCAAAACCAGTTCAGCCAAATCTAACAGTAGAAACATTTTGCTAGAAATGGAAAATTTCTTGACACCAGTGTCTCTGACTGAACTGAGACAATAAGCTGTATTAAACCAGTAGGATCTTTTAGTAGTGGGGCGGCACGGCTCAACATATCAACCACAGATTCTTCATTTTGTGATAAAAGTACCAAATTTGGCAGATGAGTTGACAGCAGGGCTGTCAAAGTTAATGCCAATTCATTTTAATGCCACTAATTTCTTTAACGTAACTTTCAGTTTTTAGGTTGTAGCTAGTTCAGTTTTAAAGCTGGAGAGATACCGGCATCATATGAAACTAGAAAACCGTAAACATAAATGCAAAGAAGCATGTAAATAAAATACCTATAAGTATGTAGAATGTTGACGTCTCATTGATTAATATAGTAACTTTAGTAGTAGCAAGGCTCAACAATAAGGATTGCAAGTCAAATGCCATGTCGGGCTAGTAAGCTAGTAAAAAAAATAATTAAACACGTTGGTTTTTTGGGGGGAAAATGTCTGCCATGGTCATCAGAATGCCAATCTGCAGTGGCCCAATATCCAAATTTCTTCAAAATATATTAAGCTATATATATATATAGATATACTTGTACCAAATTTGGCACTTTAATCACAAAATGAACAATAGTTTGCTCCGCCGCTCCACTGTGGAGTTACCTCAGAGTAGGCATTAGTGCAGGACGACGATCACAAACTTTTCAAGCAGAGCAGAGTTCAGAGCAGACGGCGTCTTGGTTACAGGTGCCTCCAAACATTTGCAAAAGTTATTATTTCGTAGGGAGGAATACTGAGGAATCAAACTGTCAGTACCTTTGGTAACACAGACAACATATAAATGAAAGATGAAAGCCAGGTGATGCAATGGATACTGAGATTTTAAGGGCGTCGTTCCAAAAAGCTAAGAAACATACCGGGCTGAAATATTTATCATGTCATATTTCAAAGTTGCAGACAGCTATATCTGGAAGAGGTTTGTGAGATTTTATAGTGATCTCTATACTTTCCATTGTAGTATAACTCATTTTTCAAATGCTGTATATTGTGCAACTATACTTTATCAATCCATGGAATGATGGGATGATAGCACATCTATTGAGATCTGAACGTATGCGATAGGTATTTTTGTCTTAGCATGGAGTTTAAAAGTTGGCTGAGTTCAAACAGCTGTTATCCATTGGTATCAATGGCTGTTGCTCATGACCTTTAGGTGAATCCATCTATTCCTGACTAACCTCTCCCACTAGTCAGGTCACAACAGGCTCCTACCTCTGGTCTCTGGCGTGTCGATGCAGAAGGTGAGCGGCGTCCACGTGATGAGTAGGAAACAAGAGGGCACAGAGGTCAGGCTTGATTATTCTACCCTGCTCTCTTGGAAAACAAAATAAGAAAAACATTTACACAAACAGGAAGCTTAGAATCTCCTAATGATTAGAAACACATTGAGCCTATTGGTGTTACCAACACATACGCATTTATACATGCACTAACTGGAATAAGATTTAGTTATCAGAGTAAGTAAGTAAGCCCTAAATGACATTAAAGTCTGGATGGTGGAATGTTTCAACCCAAACTAAAAGCCCATTAGTGTTGTTGGGTTTCGGCTTCCCTCCAGCAATGTTAGATCAACCATAATAACTTGCGAGTTTATGGACCTTTGCTCCCCAAATGTCTACCATGTTGCTAATTGCGTACATCTGTGGCTGGTGTTTTGATGTTTTGTCTCAACGTGCAGCTGTCCGTTCCATTTCCAACAGCCTCTGGTTAAAAGTGGCATGGCCCTCCGTTATCTGTGTCCAGCCCTTAAATAGAAGCCATGCATGTGGTTTGTGATTCACCAGGAGGACTTTGCTATTTGTACAAAGTCTTAAATTCGACTTATTGCTATAATCAAAATAAAGTAACGTGCTCATTAATATAGACTATAATGCAGAGGGGATAGTCGGCAGCACAAATGCTTTTTCAGGTTTGACACAAACATGTTTGATGGAAAATGGAGAAAAAAACTAAATGGCTATCATTAAAACAAACATGAATATTAGTTGTTGGTAAAGTATCTGGTGAACTTGCACATGTATCATATGTTGGAAAAATATTTTATTTCTGTATTCAGACTTTGGTACTTCTTGTTGATATCAGGCCCAGACGTAGACACAGACAATTGAGTGGAAGTTGAACAAAGGGCTTTATTGCCAAAAGCAGGAATGGTGGAATGTAAGGTGGGAATGACAAGGCCGGGGCTGAGCAGGGCAGACAGCAGGCAGGTGATGATCCTAAGCACAGAAGAATAATGTTAGCATACAAGAACAAAATCACAATGGAAACAAGACACTCAAGACAAAACTTGAGCTGAGCGGCCGAGACGAGACTACCACTTGAATTGAGGCAACGATCTGGCAAGGAGTGCAGATATACTGTGGTTGATGAGTTGATGGCAAGCAGCTGGACAGGCTGCTCAGGTGAGTTGATTCAATCAGGAAGGGAGAGAGTCTGCAGGGAAGGAGAGCCTCACACACACACACACACACACACACACACACACACACACACACACACACACACACACACACACACACACACACACACACACACACACACACACACCACACAGAGACAGACAGGGAACTGGGCACACTAAGAAGAACTGATAGCACGGGTGGGACGGTGACAAACGTGATCATGATAAACACCATTATTAACTCCTAAAAAATAAACAACACTTGCCAATGGACAACGTACCCTCATACAAGGGCCCGTAGGATATCTTAGGAAAAGTTAGTCCTCGTTTTTCGGGCATTTTCCTGCAAATGTTCAGCAACATGTGACGCACGAGTCAATTTCTGCTCCAGTCTTTTAAAAAAAAACTTCCGTCCTCACAGGAAACAACTTGGTTAGGTTTAGGCAACAAAACTACTCACAATTTACGTGGATTGCATACAAATTGATTTTGTGACGTATATACAAGTTACACTGCATTAACGTTTTGTAGGTATAACTAAGAACAGTGTATGAGAACAGTCCAACAAAAAGGTTAGAAATTAGAAGGTAAGATTAGATTTTTTTTCACCTGTTTCACTAAAATATGATTTTGAGGACTTTAGGTCTTTACCTTTAACCGCTGTGTCATATATTGTAGTTGTCACACTCTTCAGATCATTGGATGCTGTTTTGATGGGACTGCTGCCATTTCTCAACCTGAGAACTGTCACTGCTATTAAGTTAAAAGGTTAACAGGACCTCCACCATCCACACACACACACACACACACACACACACACACACACACACACACACACACACACACACACACACACACACACACACACTCCTGTGTAAAGCATCAACTATCATTCTTTATAGTTACCGCCTGTTTAGTTGTTCTTGCCTTTATTTGGTTGCACTGTGCGTATGTTTCTTCTGTTTGATACTTATTTGTCCACATACTAACTTCCTGCTTACCATTTTTTGAATCAAGTTTTGCACATTGACATTTTCCATAATCCTTAATGAGAGTTTAAGGTGGATTATTTAACTGTGTTCTTATGAGAGTTTTGTGTCTATCTCTTCAGAGTGTTTATATCAGATAGCAGGCCTCCACACTACTGTATGGTGTCTCACAGTGCCATCAGAGGAGGGATCAGCACAAATGTGTGCTATGTGTACACCAGTGAAACCCGATCTTGAGTAATTGTCAGGATAAGGCGAGGGATTGACCTCTGCCATGAACCATATTTTCTGAAACAACACACACTTGAGCTGGCTTTGAAATAGCCTCTCCTCCAGGACTGGAGTGGCCCGCGAGGAAGCTAGTCATCAACTTTTTAGTGTAGCTAAACAAAGCCTGTGGTAATTTCATTAGCTCACTCTGACATTCTCAGCGAGCAGATAGCTGGTGGGCGCTCTGCTCTCCCAGACGCCATCCCTCTGCTGGCCATGACATCACATGCCAGCAATGTGAAGCACGAGTTCATCTGGACAGGACTGGGACGTCACCCCACCACCAGCGCGCAAAGCACGGCTTGTTTTGCATTTGAGGAACTGTTTTTCATTCACATTTAATATCATTTAGTCATTTATTAAAGCACATAATAAATCTATTCAAAAACTTCTGTTGTTGTCTTTTGTTGGACCTCAAAGCAAATGTGGTCTTTGTTATTGTGAGAGAACATCCAAGACCATTCTGTGCATTCATGGCTGATTCGTGGAAAATGTTTCATATTCATGTGGCATGTCATAACATTTTTTATTCAAAGCTCTTGTCACTAACTTCAAAAATTGCCAAACACAACATCTCTCCTCCCACAGTCTTTACATCCCTCTCTCCGTCCAGACCTGGTGTGTTTGTGTCTTCGGTGTTGTGACAGCTCAGATCCCGCAGCGTTCAGCTTGCATTCCTTTCATCCCAGATCCCCCAGGGGTCGGCCCCACCTCTCCCGATCACTGGCCTCAGTGTGAGGGAATCGGACAGATGCAGGATCTGGCAGATGGTGGGCAAGTTCATGGTCAAATGACATCCACGTCATGCATACTACCTACATCTAACGGCAGCCGTGAGTGAATTGAGTCTTATCAGAATTCCCGTTTGGTCCGGCCAGAAAAAGTCTGGTGGAGAAAACTATGTATGCCACGGTGCCGGAGCTGCAGGGTAATTGAATTTGGATCAAAGACATTCATGTCTTTCAAAAAGGTCTAGAGGGCCGCTCGGTTTTTAGTAATAACAGAAACGCTTCCGGCGTTGACCTCCACTGCCCCCTTCTACCTTCCTCTCCCCCCTCTGCCCTCAACCTGAAATCCCTGCTTTGAAGGGCTCAAGTCATTGCGGCCACTCAGTCTGATAGAAGAAGGCAGAACAAAAAAAAATAGTTCTTGAAAAGAAGCGCTAAACTATTCCTCCTGCACATTAGAAGAACACACTCATAGATAAGTATTAAAACCGTTTTTTACTTTAACAACATTCGTTAAAAGAGTCGTAACAGACATGGGATAAGGCTACAAAGAAAGTGGCACAATAGTGAAAAAAAAAGCATCATCAGATATTTGTGTACATATAGGATGGCTGATGAATATAATAAGTAAATTAAATATGCCTCAATCTCATTCATCACATAATGAGATTCTTCAGACACAAGTTTGTGGCTGGCTGTTCTGATCTTACAGAAACACATTTATGGGCCATATGTTCTAGAAGCCTGTCCAATGCTTTCCTCCTATAAAGTTGATTGAAAGGAAAAAGGTCTGGGCAATAGTCCCTCGTTGCAGACACACATCTGAGATGACTTTATACAGTGAACGGTTTGATAGTATAATAAAGTATGTTGAATGGGTGCTGTGAGATATCCATTTATGCTTGTAATAGCTGGTGGCAGTGTGCCCCCTTGTGTTTGAAATATTCTGTACATTAAAAAGCTGCTGTGATCCACCATATAGTCATTGAAATGAAATGATTAAAGTAAAAACTAAATTCACAGAACACAAAAAGTAATAAATAATAAACTTTTAGGCAACCAGCAAATGATCAACATTTGAACATATTCTCCCTTGTTAAAGGGGAAATACGGCCATTTTCAAAATTCATACATATTATTCCTATGGTCTAAGACAGTCCAAAAAATATGATCATGAACAACTCTCTCCCAAATCCAAAAACTAGAGTGCTAAAACTCAAACTTGTGATGTCATAGGGTATAAAGTGTCGAACTCCATAGACAATGAATTGGGACGGATGTTCAAGATGAACCAGCTTTGCATGACGTAGGTTAATAAAGTGCTTTCCACAGGATTTTGAGAGACTGTGTTGGGGACCTCAGACCCTCTTGTGGGGTCCGGGGTCATGCTCCCCCAGAAGAGAATTTTGAACATTTTAAGGTAAAATGCATTAATCTGGTGAACTTTGAGAGCAAAATTACGAGGCTGGATCTATGAAGAACTTGATGCTAGTAAACAATTTAATCACAAAGATTGTATGGTTATGAATGCTGATGGCAAAAGCATAAGCAGGGTAAACCAGATGGGGTGGCAGCCCCTCGCACTGAGGACAGTGCTACAGTGCTAAAGCTACTTATATCTAGACGATTACATCTGACTTTTGAGTATTCCATTAAATTAATAAGTCTGTTAATTTACGCATTCACACATCAGGAGTTTTTTCTTTTGCCAATTGTCTTTCCTGCATTTAGCAGCTTCAACTGTGTTAATTTTAGTCTGGATTATGTGTTTAATTTCTTCGTATTTGTCTAATATAGATCGCTCTTCCTTTGGAAAAAGGGACGCTCTGCCTGTCTGTTTGCAAACCTGTTAAGACTTGTCTGTGATTGGTCATATGCTGCAAACACCATCCCGTTCATGTGAACGTGCTCGTAGCCAGATTGAGAAACCCTGGGTTGACTTAACAAGTTGATAACCAGCTTTGTAGGACCACTTAGCGTGATCTCGTTTGTTCGGGTTAGTGAAGCCAGATAACGAGAAGATACCCTGGATATGTTGAACTCGCTTCGTAGTACAGGCCTCTGGTACAACAACAACAACAACAACAACAACAACACTACATTTTCTGGCTGACTCACCAACCATTCGTTATCTCTTACTTGTTAGTTAACTAACCTATGTTTGATCAATCAAGTTATCAATGTCAATTAATCGATTGTTGATTAATAATCAGACATCCCTTGTAGTATTTTGGTAGTTTTATGGATATTTGTGAAGGATGCTTACATCATTCAACATTTCCACAAGTATCCAGAAACCTTTGTGGAGTAAAGCTGCTCTGCTTCATTTCTGTTGGTATCAGCAGTGTCAAGTCAGTCAGTCTTTTTGTCTCCCACTACTCAGTTCCCCACCCTCACTTCCTAAAGCCACGTACACAGACCTATGCGCTATCACTACGGCTATGCAAGAAGGGCATGACAACAAACCTATCTTTATAAGGTAGGAGCACACACTTATGAGAGACCTATGATGCTTTAACCACTTTAGATGGCCCTATTGGTTGAGAGACAATACATATTTTGGGAACATCAGAGTTCAAGGGATAGTTGAAGAAATTTCAAATTTTTGTGAAAACTTGAAATACTTCATAAATTCCTTCCATAGATTGAATTATGTTTTGTACAGAACAGATATCTCTGCCTATAGCAAAAACATTATCACCCGTGGAAACTTTCCTTGTCCATGTTTCCATATGAAGCTCTCTGTACTGTGCTTCTGCTTGAATGCCATCAGGAACAGATCCAACATAATGTTGCTTTCTTAAACCTTTACAAGGCAACTCAACACTGCAAATCGTTTGAGCCTCTGATAACCTTCTTCTTATCTTAGCAAGTGGAAATCCTGGCTTTCTCACAAACCTCTTCAGTTTATCGAGGTAATTTTCGTATGGAAAAGCCGAGATAGAGTCCAAACAACCATGTAGTTGTACATCTGCAGATAGGTGGACCAAAGCATGTGTCACAGTGAGTTATAGTTGTTTGAATCACTTGATCCAGTATCGCATGTTTATTTATTATTATGCGTTTTATCATATGTGTACATGTATTTCTTATATTGTTTTTATTGATGTTGTGGTGTTGCATGTTTTCCAGTTTTATTATTGCATGAGTTTTTATATTTCATATCTGGTTTTACAGATTTGTTTGTAATTTGGATCAAGGTGATTAACTGTTGAGAAACAGCTGTTACAAATTGCTTCACACACCCCTGACAGCTCCGGATTGGCGGACGGAGGCGCTGTTGGTATACAGTAAGAGGAGCGTAATGTGCACGTAGCGAGTGTGTGTGGTTGCGTGACAGAGAGAGAGATGTGTTGATAGATGTTTGGTACGGATGTCACGGTGAGGACATTTTCCCATTGGTTAATAAACTTGAGAACACCAGTGTTACCGATTACAGCGGACATTTTACAAGAAAAGATGACGATCAACATATGTAGGGCGCTTACTTTGATCTTCAACGTTGGATTAACTCAGAATTTAGACCCATGTTTCCATGGTAAATTATTAAATCGCCTTGAGGCTTCGTCTGCAGGACTCTGTATGGTATGAATGTACCTCCACTGTGAGACATCAGTTGCTCCTCGGATGGTAGCTCTCCTGTTCGCCACAAAGGTTTGAAATCTCTTGTCCTCGTTTCTGATGTACTTCAAAACTGAAGTGTTATCAGTCCAGAAACGTGACTTCTCAAGTTGAAGCTGCAATTTCGCTCTAAGCATTGTGTCCACTCGAAAGGCAAGAACGGCAGCAGTGAGTTCTAAACGAGGAATTGTCACGTGCTTTAGTGGTGGCTTTTCCCAGCATGAAAGAGACATGTTTACTGTGGTGGTTGTTCTGCATCCTGAGATATGTCACAGTCCCATATCCACGTTCACTGGCATCTGAAAAGTGATGTAACTGAACACAACTGGCTGGTCCAAAATCTGTCGGCTTGAGACATCTATCAATCTTGACTGCTGTCACTCTTTCCAGGTCTCTCAACCACTTGATCCACTGCTGTTGGAGAGTTGGAGGAATCTTGTCATCCCATCCATACCTCTTCCTACACAGATCCTGTAGTATGAGCTTAGCTGGAAATATGAGTGGCGCCAGAAATCCCAAAAGATCGTAAACTGATCTGACCACAGATAGAATCCCACGTCTAGTATGGGGCTGTTCCTTGAGTGCCATCTTGAACTTAAAAGTGTCTGTCTCAACACACCAATGCAGGCTAAGGGCTCTCTCAACTGGCAGTTGGTCTCTGTCCAGATCCAACTCCTGCAGGTTCGTAGATATGTGCTCTTCTGGAATGGATAGCAATACTTCACAATTGTTGCTAATCCATTTTGTCAACTGGAAGCCTCACTTTCGACAAACAGCTGTCAAATTCCTGACCATTTCGACAGCCTCCTCAACTTGGGCCATTATTTTAGGAAGGTGACGATCCTCAGGTTTCACGACTGGCCAGCAGAGGGCTTTCTCCATATATGCTGCAGTGAGTTTGTGTTCATTCCCAAAGTGTTCCTGTAGCAAATTCTAAGCTGTAGCGTAGCCTCTGTCTGGAGCTACAGTATATGCTGACAGCTACGCACTAGCTCTTGGTTGACCTCTTGTGTACTTATCCAAGAAATACAGACAGTCCCATCTGTTGCTTGCATTACGCTCCACACAATGTTCAAAGGCGCCTATAAATGTTCTGTACTGCAAAGGATCCCCATCAAAAAGTGGAATATCTCTCAGTGGTAATAAATGAGAGGTTTGTTGTATTAGCAATGTTGCTATTTCATTTTGTCTTTGCAGTAAGTTGTAGAGAGCTGATGTTTCATCATTTCTTTGAGAAAGTTGAGACTGAATGACATTTGGATTTTTTAGCTGCACATGAGGGTGGTCCAAGAGAGGTTTGCTTTTTGTTTTTTCCTGTTTTAATGTTTTATTCAGTTGACAGTCCTGACTGTTGTCTTGTGTTGCATTCCTATATGCTTTATTGTTGCTGTGAGTCCACAGATGGTGGTTGATATTCTTTGGCATGTTGGCTGACAGTGGTAGAGGTTTCCTTTAATTTTGCTCCTTTTTCAAAGCATGATTCTATTCCATTTAATGGTGTATTTGAGAACGCTTGGTGACTGGAGGCTGTTAACACTGCTAATTTAGCAGCAGTAGCTGCCATTTCTGTATCAAGCTCCAGCTCTTCCTTTCTCTTCCTCCGCAACTCTGCATGCTCCACTAGCGCGTGTTTCTCCTTTAATGCTGCAGCGCGAGCTAAGTGCGGCTCTCTCTGCCTCGGCTTGAATGCGTGCAGATGAAGTAAAGGATTTGCTGGATTGTCTTGTTCTTGAACTGGTGTGACTTTTACATCTTGATTTTTTACTGGAAACATTTGTTTCAACATTGGAAATGCTGTCACTGGGTTTTACTTCACTTTCATTTCCATCCTCATTTTCAGCAGGTTTGGAAATGTCTGCACTTACCAACCACTTATTCACAGCATCAGTAAATTCATTTACACTCAACGTTTTTGCCTTGAACCATATCTAATCTTTCTTCTTTTCTTCATGAGATAAAAGTCGTGACAGAGATTCATGTTTCCTTTGCTTCGTTGCATAACGTTTTGTATTTTTCAAAAGTACAATGCACCTCCGTTTCATATGCTCTGCCATGCATTAGGTCTTGAATTGTCCTTTTTAGGTTAGATGCTTTGTTTAGTTTGGACTTCCTCTCCTTTTGTAGCTTGTCCAGTTTGTCGATTAATGCTTTTTGTGTTAGTTTAATAAAACGTTTAGTGACAGATTGTTTTTCCATTCCACCATTTGCAGCGCCCACATTGAACTTTGTTTCAACCGCTCATTAACAATAGAGTCATGACTTTGAACCCTTATATCTGAATCCATCATCGAACAAATACAGTTCACATATAAACCATAACACATATTTTACCTTAGGCATATAGGTTGGAAACCAATGCATTGGATTTACACTCAAAATAAAAGTGTGCACACAACTTTAATCACTGGCCATGTAATGTTGTTTGTAGCGCTACATACCGCCGTCCATTCGCTGTCCGTTGGTTCGCAGAGAGTAGTTTGTGTCCCGATGGTGGTCCCTTGTCCAACTTTAATCCACGAGCGAAACAAAGAAATCCAACGATGTCGAGTCGATCAGTTGTTCAATCCCGTGGTGTCAATCAGCTGTTTAATCCAACGATATCAAGTCGATCACCTGTTCAATCCTGTCTTGTCAATCAGCTGTTTAATCCAACGATGTCGAGTCAATCAGCTGTTTCCGTGAATGACGATACACATGAGTACAAATAAAGCCAGTTTTTGACTTAATTGTAGTGACTTTTTAACAAAAAAATACCAAAATCTACAAAACACTGAGGGGCGGATGGGAGAACTTGTTCGGACACGTGCTCTAAAAACAAACCTATGTCCAGTGCGCTGTATAACGTTAGATCACTTATATTTATTTACAGTTTCACATCTCTCCATCATGTTCTTCCCCTGTTTCCATTCAGCGGAATCTAATTCAACAAGGTTACATATGGCATGGCTCTCCATCTCACACATCTGATCCTAATCAGGAGAGCTTACCTATATGCACTTTCATGTCCATGTTGCACCCTGTGGTCAGTGCTAGAACTGCAGGCATACATTAATTGTGTCATCCACAGATAAAAGTAAAACAAACAAAAAACAGAAGTGCATATTTAACGGTGTGTGGACAGAGAGTGTCCGATGTTATTAGGCATAAGTAAATAAAAAGACCACAAATCTATCTTCTTCTCTTGATGGTTTCTTACTCTGTCAATATGAAGACACAACAAGGCCGGTTAGGTGTTAGCTTCAACTCAAGACTGATTACAATGACAACACAAGAAGAGGGGCGTGACAGTATCTCAGATATCATTGGGTCGTCCTCAGACGGGCTTTTAAGCTGAGCTTCCAGCTATCTCAGTCCACCATACATCTGGCTAGCTCGCCAGCACTGTCCAGCATCTCTCCTCAGTATGGAGTTTTGGATGGATAGGCGCCATAGCAGAACAAATGAAAATTCACAGGATTGAATTCTGTCCAATTGTGTGGCCTGAGAGACCGTACTGGATGCTGAAAAATGCTAATGTAGACATGGAAATACTGAATATTAAACAGAGAAATAAGACAGCAGATCTAGTGCAGGAGTATTACAACCACAGGGATAGGAAGTACAGTGATCATATACAGATTTTTACAGATGGATCGAAGAATCCACAGACAGAGGCAACAGGGGATGATACCCAGCCACCAGATGGGGTTTAAGAAGAGAACATCAGATTACTTGAGTGTGTATGTGGGTGAACTATAGTTGCAGTTCTGTTAGCATTGGAGTGGGCGGAGGATATAA
>CAKALG010014655.1:0-23406 GCA_916700815.1 Helicolenus hilgendorfi | reverse complement strand
AACGGTGTGTGGACAGAGAGTGTCCGATGTTATTAGGCATAAGTAAATAAAAAGACCACAAATCTATCTTCTTATCTTGTTGGTTTCTTACTCTGTCGATATGAAGACACAACAAGGCCGGTATTTGTTGTGTACTCTTTCGTATTACAACTAACAATAAAGGACACACAAGACCAGGGAGAGTTGCACTTGGGCCTGTATTCCTGTTAGCTTCAACTCAAGACTGATTACAATGACAACACAAGAAGAGGGGCGTGACGGTATCTCAGAAAGGACAAATTTAGGCTGTCAATACACAACATATCCCTCCCCCTTTACTTTTGATGTTCCTTTAACAAAAATAAAACATTTCACTGTCACAGTATCTTCTTTTAAAAGTCTCTGCTTCAAATGCACTCTTTTCTTTAATGTCAAGGTCCTTATTGACTGGATATCGCCTGGATAACTTTTAACAAACTCTTTTCGGCTATAGAACTTTTACCTGAACTAGGGAAAGAGGGTAGACTGCCTCAATTCCCAGACTGAACCCTAGAGATTATTCTGCCCCAATGTCAAGGGTTAGTTTCTAGACTATACCGACGGGCTTTCAAGCCGAGCTTCCAGCTATCTCAGTCCACCATACATCTGGCTAGCTCGCCAGCACTGTCCAGCATCTCTCCTCAGTATGGAGTTTTGGATGGATAGGCGCCATAGCAGAACAAATGAAAATTCACAGGATTGAATTCTGTCCAATTGTGTGGCCTGAGAGACCGTACTGGATGCTGCATGATGCTAATGTAGACATGGAAATACTGAATATTAAACAGAGAAATAAGACAGCAGATCTAGTCCAGGAGTATTACAACCACAGGGACAGGAAGTACAGTGATTATATACAGATTTTTACAGATGGATCGAAGAATCCACAGACAGAGGCAACAGGGGCAGCAGTGATGATACCCAGCCACTAGATGGGGTGTAAGAGGAGAACATCAGGTTACTTGAGTGTGTATGTGGGTGAACTATAGTTGCAGTTCTGTTAGCATTGGAGTGGGCGGAGGATATAAGAGAAAGTAAAATACTCATCTGTGGTGATTCAGTTTAATCACTGTCAAGCACTAAATCAGGATCATCCAAATACCACCAAGACATAGTGTATGAAATATTGTTCATAAACTCAAGAATAAGTAGACAGGGGAAGGACATAGTATTCACGTGGGTACCAGCACACTCAAGGATACCAGGAAACCAGAAGGTAGATAAATAAGCAAAGGAGGCGACCATGAAAGAGCAGGTTGAAAGAAGTATAAAACTTGCAAAATCGGAGTGAAAAAGCATCGTCTGGAGGGACGTCAATAAACAGTGGCAGCAGCCCTGGGACAGAGAGTCCAAAGGGAGACATTTACATTTAAGAAGTCATGGTAAAAACAGAAAAGAACAGGTTGTAATTAGCAAATTAAGAATTGGGCAATGCCAATTGAACAGCTCACTATATATTATTGTAAAACACCCTACTGGCCACTGTAGCGAGTGACAGATCATGGAGACAGTTGAACACGTACTTACTTCATGCACAAAGTATGAGTTAAATAGACAGAGTATGTTACCAGCTTTGCAGAGGGTGGCACCAGTGGAGAATAGGGTGGAGGATTTGCTCGGATGCGGGTACACGGTGGAGGGAAGAAAGGAGATTTTTAGGTTTCTGATCAAAACTGGATTAATTAAGAGACTGTAGTAGAGTAGAGTAGAGTAGGGGTACAGGACGGATAAAACCAGAAGGAGGCAGCAATGCAACACAAAGGATGCCAGCTGCCGTAAAATCCCAAAGAAGAAGAAGAAGAAGAAAAAGAAGAGATAATTCCTTCTCCCTCAGCAGCAGCATTGTTGTCTGTCAGTGTCAGTCAGTTATGTTGTTACTCTGTTCACAGGACATCTATTGCAAGCCTGTCCATCCTGGAAGGGGGATCCCTCCTCTGTTGCTCTTCCTGAGGTTTTTTCTATTTTCTTCCAGCTCTTTTATTAATTTTTTCTGTTAAGAACTATGGATTAAAAATGTTGCTATGTTTGAGCTTCCAGAAACATTCGGTCAAAATTTGAATGTTGTAATGTTTTTTAATCTATTTAATTGAAATTGATCGATTAATTGCATGTGACACTTAAATTTGTGTAATCAAAATAAAGTTTTTATCTTGAAGAAAGGTTTCTCTTGTTCTCCTAATGCGTTCTGTCAACTGTGTTAATCCTGTCAACTGTGTTACTTAATCTGTCAACTGTGTTGCTTAATCTGTCAACTGTGTTACGTGTGGTTTTTGTGTCATAAATCTTTTAAATGTTGTCTAATCAGTAACAAAAAAGATGGGGGGATATCTTTAGAGAGGGAAGTCTTACATTAGGATGGTGAATAACTCTAAATTCAGTGTAATGTGGATTTATGTTGAGCACATTTTCATCCTTCCTGATAGCATCCCACAAAATGTCCATTATGAAGCTCTAAATTCATATTTTAAAATCAGTTACACAGACAACCTTAAAACCCCTGGTGAATAGACTCAAACACTTTCAAACAAATGTGTAATCAAATGTGTAGTACCTCATTCATGTTTTATATGACACAACATTTGTCTGTAACACAGTTGATAAAATAATGAATCAAATGTTTATTTTCATTAAAATATTTAAAAAGTCATTTGAGCTTAAGCTTGGAACTTTATGAATTTAGCACAGTTAGGGGTTATGCTATGGAAACAACTAAATTATTTATCAAAAAAGAAAACAGATTTCTTCACTTTTTGGTTGATATGAAATGTACCCCTGGTTATAGAATGACTCACAGATTGTAAAGCCCCCTGAGGCACATTTGTGATTTTGGGCTATACAAATAAAATTTACTTGACTTGACAATCCCTCTTTTCCAGTTATTTCTTCTGCATTTTCAGCAATTCTTTACAATTTATTTCAGCTTTCAGCATAAAAACACTTTTTTCTGCTTGAAATGCATTGTGTCGCTGTTAACCTGAAGGGCCTTAATACATCCATGAAAGGGCCCTGTCTGCGTCCCAGTGTGGAAGCTTCAACTAGCCGCTAGATGGCGCACTGCAGCAGTTTACATTAATATATCCAGTACACACTCCGGACGTTAGGGGGCGACACCTCCCGGTAATAACCAGTGACTACGTGATGTAGAGGAAGACAAGCCCACTGTCAACCACATTCTGCGGCTTTTTGGGTCCAGTAGTCTCGGTCCAGTCTCGGTCTGTCGGGGGAAAGACCGAGACCTTCCTTCAGGAGGTGGACTTCTCTGTGCTTCAACTGCGGCTGACCAGCAGTCTGCTGCGATGCTCACACTGAGCTGAGACTGATCATCTGCTGCCTCTCAGACATCTCAGGTAACTTTATATATATATAACCGAGCTAACACTAACCGTACACTGGTCTGTGTTAACGCTGCGGTGTGTGGTTAGCTAGACGCAGCGGTGGCTGCTGTCTGACGCTCCGCTGTAGAGAATGCAGTCAGTCGACACCGACATGTGAAGAAAACACGGAAGCGTTAGTGTGTGTGTGAGTGTGTGTGTGTGTGTGAGTGAGGGCTCTGTCATGTTACTGGTTACTCCTCCTTTGTTGGATATTTCACTTCATTTCCTAGTTAGCCGACATGTGTAGCTAGCTAGTCGGGTCTGGGCAGACCTCCTCCCAGCAGACTGCCGTTAGCCTGCTTTAACCCCAGCTTTAACCCAGCTTTAACCCAGCTTAAGCTCGTTATTCTTCTCCCTGAAGGTGCATGTGTTTGCAAACATGCCGTGAAGAAGCCCGAAGCCCAGCTAAACGGACAACAGAGGGCTTTAAAGACTGACTCAGCGACAGACAGGTGTTAGCAAGATAACGACCCGTTCATTCATTGAGGAAGAAGAGGTAGACTATCTATCTCTATATCTATCTATCTAGACTTGAGGAGTGCTAGCGTGTGTCCGCAGCAGATCTTTCAGTAACTAACCGTGTTTGTTGGTGTGCTGTAAGCTGATCAATGCCGTTTCCTCTCCTCGCTCAGGTGTCATGTGTTCTAAGAGACAAAGCAGATGCATTGTTTTAATGCTGAGAGATGTTTAATTGACTATCCTAGACAGACTGATGGATGATCATGAGTCTGCTGTCTTCTCCCCAGCACACACCAGTCATGGAGTTCAACAAATTGGTGACCTTGTGGATATTGTGTCTGTGTCTCGTTGGAGAAAGTTGGACTGAAAAACCAAGTTCACCTACGACGGACAGTCAGATTGTTGAAACTGGAGTGTCAGGTGAGTAATCAATCATGGCATTCATTTCTTGTAGCATTTTAATACAGTAGTCTATTTTTATCAACCTGCTAAGCTAAGATGACACACACTATAAATTGGCAGTTGGATTATTACTGTTCATGCCACATCTTTGTGATTGTGCCGGCACTATGTAGCTATGCTGAGAATAGTCCAGCTGGCATTCTCTATTTAGTCCTGTCCTCCAAGTCAGATCCAGCCACTGTCAAACAGGAGGGAATTGATCTGGTGGTTAGTGGAGCACGTGAGCTGGGGTAGAAGTAGTTTCTGAATCAGGTAGTACTAATCAACATGTTGAATTATTCCCATTAAATCATAAATTACAACCAATACAATTTAAGTATTTCCCAACATTTGGCTGTACAATATTTATAACATAATAGGGTTTCACCGATCCGACTTATATATATATACTGATAGAATTGCCTGGGCTTTGGGTTTCGGCCGAGTACCGATCAGATACCAGTGTTTAATTAAATAATAATAATAATAGTGTGGAAGTCACTGGGATTATTCTTTTATGTGTCTTCTTGACTTAAACAATGTAAGACAAAATGTGACCAATAAATACATAGATTTAAATGTATTTAATTGTTTTTTATTATTAAAATACAGACTTTATTATTAAAATAATAAATTGTACACCAGCAACTTGGTAAAAAAATCTTTAAAAATGAACAGGATTTACAGTTCAAGTGTAAACCTTTTTAATGCAGCAACAAATTGGTCCAAACATAAACAGGAAATAAAATTACAGTATATATTTGTCACCGATATCCGATCCAGATATTTGAGTCAGTATCGGCCCGATAGCCGATTTGGTATCTGTGCATCCATATAACATAAATTGTTATTCTTTATTTGCACTTTAATTGTTTAAATGTAGACAAACGTTGGCCAAGCACAGGTCTATGCAATCATTAAATTATTAAATGTATAGTACGACAGAGGACTCCATAATGATATTATGTAGACACTCATATCATTGATATGCACTTCTTATCATCACAAACATTCTGAACTCTAAAACCTAACGTGTAGACTCGCACGTTAAAGGCAATAGGAGCCTCTAATAACAGCATTCTCCTGCAGTGACTTACTGCATTACATTATACAGCAGGACTATTTGATTTCAAGCTCAAACATGTTGAGTGAATTTAACAGGCTCCTCTTGTAAAATACTAATCTTGTTAGATGAGGTCCTCTATCACTGATAATCTCTTGCCTCTATCCATGAAGGGATTTCACATGAATGATAACAGTGCTTGCATCTGTCAAGCCTATTTTTAGACTACAAAACGGACCGTAAACTGTGAAACCTGAGTCTACTCGGGATAAGTATTTGCCAGTTATGACATAGCATGACTCTGGGTTTTTTGAAGTGTGCTAGTGTAAGAATCTATATCTGTTTACAAAAAGCATAACTGTATATATATTCTTTTAGCAACAATTTGGCAAAGACCCAATACTACAGACTTGCTCAGTTGTGATCTTTGTATTAGTGCTGCTGAACAGTGCGGTTAAACAAGAAATGTTGACACATTGTCCAAGTTACTCATACACATTTTGTGTTTGAAGTGCATTTTTACTGTGTGTCACACGTCCCAAGAGGCCACAGTGTGGGAAAAAATAGTAGGACATCGTAACTGCTGCAGTTGTGAAGCCGCAAAGTTACAGAGTGTGTTCTTCATCTACATGCAGGCACACAGAATGACTTGCGTAACTTGAGCTCTTAGAAAAGGCTGGCTGACTGGTATGTAAATATCTTATCTCGAGTGTCCAGAGGTTTGCAAGCCAAATGAGGAAGAGGGCCATGTCGGGCACATGAGAGTGTTGCAGGTGGTAGGCTTTCACTAGGCTAACTGTCACTCTTTGTTTAACATGGTGAGTGGGAATGAGTGAGAGGAATTGTCCTTTTTGGTATGTGGCTTTGCAGGTTTTCTGAAGCTGAATGCTTGCATACTTCGGCTCAAAAATGAACTTTTTGCCAACTACGAAACAGTTCATGGACACATTCATGGACACAGAGACCGTTGAAGAGATTAATCTGCGACATAGTTTCCTCTCTGTTTTTTCTCTCTAACCGCTGAGCCAACCTGTCATTACATATGGTTCTGGGAATAAAGATAACATGGATTGGTATGATACGTTGATCCGTGGGAGGGGGGCATTACACTGTAAATGCCAGCTCAATGCAAACCAAATGCCGGCATTTGATTACGCACTGTTGTGTGGGTGAATAATTAATGATGAGGCCGCATCAATTGAGATATATGGACATGAGCTCAGCCATTTATGAAAGGGGAAGTGAGGTTATTTTTTTATTTTTTTAAACTGCTGCACCATATTGTGTGAGGATGATGTAGGCAACATATAAAACGTCTGTCTGTGATTTTTTTTATCCAAGTATTAAAGGCAGGTTTGGTAAAGATTTTAGAAACAGTTTTGTTGTATTAGTTGAAATTCTCATTACATCCCGACAGCAATCACTAAATCAAATGCTCTGAAAAAAAGATTCAGTATCTGTGGTTGTCGCAGCCTCGCAGGACTTTAATAATCCTGTCCAATCATTTCATTTGGGCTGAGTGATTGCTACCTGCCTGCCCGTCTGTCCATCTACCCATGCACTCATTGTGCGTCATCGAAGACTTCCACAAGCTGCTAGCTCGACAGCTGTGAGTACTAACAATAGCCATGTTCGCCATTCACGTTCATTATGATATGTTTACATTCATAATTATAATTTTGGAGGGTTTGGAGGGAGGCCTGAAGCGACGGACTGTCAGTGTTACTGACTTGGTGACTTTCATGCTAGATTTAGGGATTTTAGAACGTGTTACATTACAATTCCGGAATGTTTAGTTTGGATTTTAGAACGTGTTGCGGAATTACAATTCCAGAATGTTCAGTTGGGATTTACAATTCCGGAATGTTCAGTTTGGAATTTAGAACTTGTTACATTACAATTACTGAATGTTCAGTTGGGATTTACAATTCCGGAATGTTCAGTTTGGAATTTAGAACGTGTTACGTTACAATTCCGGAATGTTCAGTTGGGATTTAGAACGTGTTACGTTACAATTCCGGAATGTTCAGTTTGGATTTTAGAACGTGTTACATTACAATTCCGGAATGTTCAGTTGGGATTTACAATTCCGGAATGTTCAGTTTGGAATTTAGAACTTGTTACATTACAATTACTGAGTGTTCAGTTGGGATTTACAATTCCGGAATGTTCATTGGAAAAGAGTTGGCAACACTGAGCCCATTTTTTCAGCTGGATCATTTTTAAAAATCTAGTGTACTCTTGCTAGTTTGTCAAGATTGCCCACCCTGCCTTTAAACTAAAAAATGCCATCTACTACCACACCAGAATAGACTAGAATCAAGCATTTTATTCAATAAGACTGCAATTTTATGATAAGAAAAGTTCAGTTCAAATTTGTATGTAAAGGTTCATTCTTGTTGGTAAAAACCAAGCTTAGTAAGTGCAAGCCACTTCTTCATGTTGGTAAGCAAGACCAGCCTCCTCCTTAACCCTCACAGTCCTCTTCCTCTCTTGTGGTTATAGGCTACTGAATGAAATCCTCAATAAAGCATACTGTGTTTGATATATAGTATGCTTCTTATATAACTTAATTTAACCAGGAAAAGGCCCATCTGACATTGGAAATCACAAATGAACTGGAGTGTCTGGGCTTAGATAGCAGCAGCGCATAGAACATACAGGTTATACTGTATAAGACAGACTTAAATTGAATTGAATACAATCTACACTTCTGAAGGTTTCAGGGATAGTATTTCTTGTGAATTCACTTCACCCATGCTGCTTTGAATTGAAATTCACATTTAAACTTACCGTTATTATTACAGGTAGCCCGCCATGCCCTTTCACACAACTCCCATGTCTACAGTACATGCCAAATATGGTTTCCTCTCAGTGGGAGTGGCGGCATTATCTTTGATCTATGGCAGATGATCTCTAATCCCTCAGGAAGGAGAGGGAACAGAGGGCAGACGGGCTTCACTGGATAATTTACAGACTGCTAAATTGCATGATCATTTATAATAGAACCATACATTTCTGATTTATACACAATAGATTAGAAAAACAACACCTGAAAGCCCATTATTATTATTAAAAGCTGATTTGCCTTGGGACATGGCCTGTTTTTGGTCTGCACAGTAGGTCTGACAGTCATGGTATCTGGCTTCATGGTAACATCCCCACATTGAGTGAAAGGCTTTACATAAACAAGGCTTTGTCTTCAGCCAAGGAATTTTGCAGTTCAGTTATATTGGCTAGATAGAAAGGGGTGAGTGAGGGCAACCCAACCGGGGACTTTGTATTCAGATTTTTCTGCAAAAAACACAAAAGATTAAAAGTCATGACCTTTTATGGAAATCACGGGATTAGTTCAAGTTAAGAGAGCTATTGTAGCTTTGAGCTCAAATCAATACTTGGAGTAAATGATCACTTCAGTGCTTCAAATTATATCTTTGTTTTTAATTGATCTTGTGGTTGTGTCTATTTTTAATTGAAAAACGTATTAGACATTTCTGACGTTGCTAAAATTTCACGTTTGGTGCTGAAATCTAAAAACCTCTGACTTACTATGGTTTTCTGTAATATTGCACAGCAATGTCAAGGACCATGACTAGGATTTCCTTCAAACATCTTTTGAACAGTGTTCATTCACACTGTTGGTACTGCTCACTTGTAAGACACATGCAAATTTGGGAATGGTTTTGGTTGTTCGGAGACTCCGGATGATAGAGCGAGTACGATAGAGAAATAAACTGCAAAAAGTTTCAAAGACTTATTGGTGTTTTCAAGAATCAAGGTAACTAAAATGAAACCAAAATGCTCTGTGAAAACCTAATTTTACTCGTTAAAATTACGCCCCACTGACAGACTCTGTGTGTGGCGGCGGCGGTGAGCACGGAGCCATCGGCAATGCTAAAGCTGCTAACGTAGCACAAATACACACTGTTTGTCGGATACTCTCTAAAGTGACGCCAGGCAGACACACAGCTGACAACCTGCTAAACTAAACTAAACTAAATGTGCGGTGGAGACTTTTACTGGGAAAGTGGCAAAATTAACATCCCTATCAGGAACTCCTTGAGGGAATTTCTTCAAATTTGGCACAAATGTCTTCTTGGAATCAAGGATGAACTGATTAGATTTGGTGGTCAACGGTCAAGGTCACCTCACAAAGCCCGTTTTTGGCCATAACTCAAGTATTTGTATACTAATTATGACAGTTATTTAGACACAAATGTCTAATAGAATAAATTGATGAATTGATGACGTTTACAGACATGGATGTAAACTGCAACTTGACTGGTTGGTGGAGGCATATAACCGCAAGGCGGTAATTCTGGTTTTTGTCATCTTTGTTGTTGTACTAGCCGTAGCCATGAGTTTCAAAGTTGTCTGCTAACACCATCATGTCTCTGTTTCTCCACCAGATCTTTGTCGCATCGATGAACCACTATGCAAGGACGAGAATGGAGTTCTCAGCTACGAGGCTATCCGTAGTATCCACAAGCAGATGGATGATGACGCAAACGGCAATGTAGACGTGGCAGAGACAGACGGCGTAAGTATCAGCCTAAAAACTCCTTATCAACAGGAGCTGATGCTCTGTTGAAGGGGGTATTCTGGTTTGTACAGTCACAGGTCTTCATTCTGTCTGAAGAGGCTTACAGGTATCATTATCATAATCCTCTGTCGTCTGACTCGTCGTAGGATTTACTGCTAAGATGGTCAGTTAATCATAGCCCTGTAATGTCCTTATTTCACTCTGAGTAACCGGAGGATTTGTCCTGTTGGCGCTCCACTGCCCTTTTCTACTGAAGTTTTTGTCACTAATTAACCTAATTCACATTAAGTGTGGTTGTAAGTTGCGTGCATGAACGCATTATAACAAAGAATATTAGTGTACCTTTGATCAGACTATGTGGTTTGTAGTTTTGAAATGCTTGACGAACAGTGTTAGCTGCACATAACGAAAGCACAGTATAAACAGTTACAGCTGTTTATCAGAAGTCGAGTGTTACTTCTCAGACATCACTGGTGCCTTAAAGACATTCTGAGCTCTAGTCTAAACTCCATGTTGTGGCCTTGAGGAGGCCTCCTCCGGAGCCTCATTTCACTTTGGTCTAGCTTGTGGTTGAGGCCAGACCAAAGCCGTTTCTGCTTTTTAGAAGAGGCACTTGGCATGCAAATACCCCAAAGGCAAAGACTCGAGTGCAGTACAGTGAGCATCTGTAGTGGCTTTGAGCCGAGAAATAGAAAGCTCAAAACGATTAAGAGCACTTCAAGTCAGTAGTCCTACTTCCTGTTATCATACAGTGATTAAATAAAGAGGAAGGCTGATTTCTTTATGACCAAGATCAAAGTCTGCACCTGGCTATTAAGAAAAAGCTTCAGGACCTGGCCTTATTATACAGGTCCTGCTAATGTTCTATTGAATATACTGTCAGTAGCATGATATTTCACCCGCAGTAAAGACATCTCTCTACCCTGTCGTGAAATCCTCCCACACAAATCTATCAAGAAAGAAAGGCATCATGACTTATTGCGGTATTCCACTCATGTTGCATGAGTTGGCTTTTGTGGGAGTGCAAGTTGTTATGCATGTGACTGAGTTAGCCTACAATATAGTGGGCAACCAGTAGTGTGCTTCCATTGGCCAATAGTTGACCACTGCGATGGGGGCGATAATGGGATTCAGAGTGCCAAAATGTGGATTTAGGTGCCATTTTCTGTGTACCATGGTGGTTTGTGTAAAGCATGCAGGGATCTCATTTTCAAATGGAGATACCAAGAAGTAATTCCAAGACTTTTCCTGTCATAATGTTTATTATGTTCACCTTGTAGCTAGGTACATGTTTGAGTGCAGTTAAAGGAAAGGTTCAACATTGTGGGAAAGGCTACTGTCAGCAGCCGTTTGGCCTAGATCAACATAAAGACTAGAAACAGGAAACGACTAGCCTGGCTCTTCCTGCTCTACCAGCACCTCTAAAGCTCACTAATTCACACGGCATACATGTATCTCGTTTGATTCATTTCTACAAAAAAAAACGTAGCGTAAAAATGCTGTTTTACTGGAAATCAAGTGACGGACTACTGGCTGGGAGCAGGAACTTCCTGGAGTCTACGCCGGTTGCCTGGCAACCTCACAGTGAAGAGAAGACTTCAGGCAAAAAAAATAAAGAGTAATAAAATAAGAGTATTTCCCAAAATGTTGTACTATTACATAATCATCATGACAGCCTATAGCTCCTGAAATCTGCCATCAGCCTCAGTTATTTCAGCCACCAGTCACCAGCTAACATTGAAAAGATTGAATAAGTATTTGCCTCTCAGAACATCTGTGTGAAACACTCAAGGGCATTTACCCTCGTAATAAGTGGCTGGTCTAAAAATGATAAAAGCAGTTCATGTTTTTTTGTGGTGAATGGGTCCCATTTGATCACTAAACCTATCCTATTTGATGTTCATATCTTTTTAAAGACATCACCGTCTGGCTTTTAGGTATTGGTGATTAACACGAGTGAGGAGAAAGTTCTGTCATGTTCCTGACCATTATATTGTTAGTGGAAAATCGTAGTCATTTTCCAGGGTCGGTGTTTTATTACATTATAGTTTTTCAGTGTGAATTGCATTTTTTTTTTTGTGGGGGTCATAAATACCACAGTAGTGAAACCGGTCACAGTGTCATCCAAACCCATCAACAGCAAATTTCCAGCGCTGTTTGAAAATGTACTTGTCCTCCAGCTATTCATACTAGGACTGTCAATTGATTAAAATATTTATTCACCATTAGTCGCATGATTGTCCATAGTTAATTGTGGTTAATCGCAAATTAATTAGACATTTTTTTATCAGTTCAAAATGTACCTTAAAGGGAGATCTGTCAAGTATTATAAATATTCTTATCAAAATGGGAGTGGACAAATATGCTGCTTTATGCAAACATATGCAGTATTTATTATTGGAAATCAATTAGCAAAATAAATCAATGACAAATATTGTCCAGAAACCCTCACAGGTACTGCATTTAGAATAAAAAAATATGCTCAAATCATAAGATGACAAACTGCAGCCCAACAGATAGATAGATAGATAGACAGATAGATAGATAGATAGATAGATAGATAGATAGATAGATAGATAGATAGTAACAACAGCTGTCAGTGTGTCAGTGTGCTGACTTGACTATGACTTGACCCAAACTGCATGTGATGATCATAAAGTGGGCATAGAAATGCAGTTTTCTCACAAAAGACAATTTGTAAGATTGAAGCCTGCCAAGTGTTATAACTACTTTCTTCAGTTAAAACTTGTGTAAGTTGGATTCTTTGTAACCACTGCAAACCTCCTTGTCATTCTGCAGTTCCTGAGAGAAGATCTAAACTACCACGACCCCAAGGCCAAGCATAACACCTTCCACGGGGATGACCAGTTCATCAGTGTGGAGGACTTGTGGAATGCATGGAAGGGCTCTGAAGGTACTGCCCCCCCCTATGTGCAGACAACAGCAGTGTCTGCACATACAGTTGTAGAGTTGTAGGCTGCGTTAACATTGTTTTGCGCACTCTGTTCCACATCGATATGCTCTGCCATTACCGACTGTATGATATTGGACGTAGAAACACTCCTTGTGACTTTGATTGTCGGTCTAGTGTGTTAAATAGCCACTAAATTAGAGTGTGTGTTTCTCCCTGTGTCACAAATTGTCACAAGATACCCCTGCTTGACCTTCTCACTCGCCCAACAAAGGAGCAAGGCAGTTGATCAGATGGCATGTCAAGCAAAGTGCAGTCTACTTATCAGCTCCAGCGAGTGGCAGAGCGAGACATCATTGACTCTGTCAGCACAAAATTCACATCCACACTCTCACCTCCTTCTGTCTATCTGTTTGGCTGGGCTATCTTGTACTCTTTGAGAGCATTGTTCATGTGCTGTATCTGGCACGCATGTCGTTTCACAGCCTTTCTGACTGCCTTTTTTTTCCCCCCTTTTTTTGCTCATTGTACTGACTCATCCTGCATTGCAGTTTTCTTGACAAGTCTCTGGAGGTTCGGAGCCAGGAATCAGTGTTTTTGTTCAAGAGAACAACACATTAACACAGTCAGCCCACACTGTTGACGCTCTGCCAGGAGCTGGGGAGTGTATTCTCCTTCCCATGTTGTTACTGTGGGCAAGCCAACGTATGCTATGCTATAGGATTCCTCATAGATCATTCAGGATCCGGCTGCACGTAGTCATAGAATATGTCTCATGTGTCAAGCTGTATACACAGTGCAGTTAAAAGGTGTTCTGATAGTGACACCTTGTTGTTGTTGTTGTTGTTTTGGCTCTGAACACTGGGTTTAAAATCCAATAATATCTATGAGGTCAGTGCTGACTCAGCTTTAATTTGAAGGTGTTTACATTCATTTCAGATCAGTGTAGATAGAAAAGGGACATTAAGAGATGGACACTATTTGGACAAGTTAACACAACCTTTGCTACAGTTATCATATTTAATATTTGTTGGTTTTTGTAATCACTGGTTGCATGAAGTGCACTACCTATAGACATTAGCAGATGCTTGGTGTCTTCTAGGGCTTCACAACTCATTTGACCAAAATTGCAATATACCATGTGTTTCAATATACCATTTTCAAATAAATGTTGTCGTGGTGCAGAGGTTCCTGTCCTACGCCTCATATTCTGCACGCTTAAGGAAACATCTCTGTTTGGTACAGGTCCCTGTAAATATCACACCATAATCATTTTAATGTTTAAATTTAAAAATAATCATTCCCTATAATATCGCAAATCATATCACAATTGCAATATCGGTCAATAAATAATCCCAATTAGTTTTTTTTTCAAAATCGTGCAGCCCTAGTATCTTCCCTGGTGATGCTCTGGTTGGCCTGTACTGCTGCCATCTTCCATTCTCCCTGTTTTTTCAGTCAGTTCTTAAGCCAGTGAAACACATGATCAGTTGGACTGAGGTCAGCTGACTGACTGCTTGGTCCCAAGAACAACTTCTGAATTGCTCTTTCTGATTTGTTTAGGCTCACTGTTCTAAAATGAGTGGCTAAAAAGCTTCAGGTCTACAAGTACATAGTTCACTTCATACAGATGTGAACAGCCTCAAACATCATTAAAGATAAAAGCTGTTTAATCAGGAGACATATCGTAGCTTTATCAGTACTGAATTCTGCAGGTATTGGATATATGAGAATCGATGTCAATGTAACCATGCGTTTTATTTTTGTATCTTTCCCCTCAGTGTATAATTGGACAGTGGATGAGGTGGTGGAATGGCTCATCAGCTACGTGGAACTGCCACAATATGTGGAAGCCTTTCGCAGGATGAATTTTAATGGGAGTGTCATGCCAAGGTAAGGGGTGTCTTGACTTTTCTATCTTCTCCAAATGAAAAATGTGCCACAAATATGTTGCGGTTTATATAAGACTGGTGAGACTTTTTGTACTAAGAATTTAATAATTCAATGAAAGGGATAAGACTCAAACTACAAAGTGTGTTCATGACAACAGTGATGCACAATGTGGGAATGATGCCAACACAATCGACTTGATGCAACTTCTTTAGTGCCAGCAATTAAAACCCATTTACATTACTGTCTTCATAAGTCATTACATTCCCTATTCTGATCAGTCAGTGTCTGCTTTATTACATTTATTTTAAATGAGTGTATTTAATGGCCATTGGTGTTTTAAATTTGACTGGATGGATTTAGAAGATTTGTTAAGGGGTCACATTACACATTCCTCAGAATGGATTACACTCTTTGCACTTCCTTCCTTGTTCCTGTAAAATGACCGTGTGTCTGTTCTCTCTCAGGCTCGCCGTAAAGAACACCACCTTGACACTCTCTATCCTGAAGATGCTGGATCGCAGCCATGTGCAGAAGTTGCAGCTCAAATCGTTGGACACTGTGCTGTTTGGAGCGCCCCTGAGTATGTGATGCTTTTTCTTTTTGAATTCCTGTTGCAGTCCTGATTCACACTGTCATTCATACAATACTAGTGGATTTGTTCCGGATACTTTAAAACCCTAAAATAGAGATTCAGTTTCATTATCTCTTTATGGAGGTTTAGATTTCAGTCCCATTTTATTCTGTTTATTATGAAGGATATCTCAAAAACACGTGTCAACAGAATCCAGAATCCAACATAATGTAGTTTTCTGTTATTACTCTTTTCATTGAGATACTGATCTAGATGCAGATTGAAATACAACATTTAAAACTTTTGTTCATCAAAACCAATTTGGAGGATCTTTGGTTAGTTAGTAGAGATATGTGAACCCAACATATGTTGTTGTGGTTTTTCCTAAGAAGAGGCATTGCTCACTCTGTAAATATGTTGGAACTGTTTCTTTTGCATAAAGCTGGTCATCAGAGAGGCATAAAACACCAAATGACTCAAAACGTCATGGAAAAACTGAATTGATTCCTTTTGAATTGGAAGAATATAACTGTGACACATCTGCAGGGAGTTTTGAGTTTGTATTAACAGCCTACCCCCCTTCACCCACATCCTGACCACTGTTGTCTACTACTCTCATCTTTCATCAGCACCTTGTCCCTGTGACTCGTTGTGTTGGCTTCATTTCTTCAGTCAGTCACAGACTCACTGGTGTACTCATTTACTCACCTTAGTCGGCCCACCTTTGATGTGTAGGGTAAATCCTGTTACCACCTGTATCACTTTCAGGGATTGAGAAAATGAGCTGAGGGTCAGACCACACTGCTCTGTATTCCAGACACTCCCCTCTACGTACTGAGACAAATGAACACACCGCTCATCCCACTCATCCTCTCGCTCTCCAGTAACACTGCTCCACTTCTGTAACTACAGATTGTAGTCCTTCAGGTTTAGTTTTCCTTTTTTTCCTTTAGGGGTGCGTCACATCACAATGGATGGGGTGTGTCCGGCTGTCGTGCCTCTTGGCAGTACTTTATATTTTTTTTACGTAACCTGTGTTGACATTTGGATAACGTGTTCCCAGAATGGCTGCCATATCTATTTTTCTTTTTAAGAAAAACAACATGTTTGTTGTTAAAAGCTTAGTTAAAGTCTGACAGCTGAATACTAATATTCTGCATTACTGAGCTAGAAAGTCAGGACAATTCTGGACTAAGTGTCGTGAAAAATATGAATCTTTAGAGCTTACACAAAACAGTAATGGTGGACAGAGACTTCCCCAGCCTTGAGGTTCGATCCTTTTTTACTGGAGAACAACTAAGATGGCTAAATAGTGAAGTGGAACGGTGCATATTTGGAAGAGGAGTGGCGATGAAGGCAGATGTACAGTATGTGATCATCAGAGAAAATGTAATGGACCTTCATATAAAGCAGTCATTTGCATTAGAAAGAAATTGCACAGGGGCACAGTGTGTAGTGGTCTGTGTCTGGCATGTGTCATTGTGGACGTGTTTTGTACGAGTCACACCCGAAGGGAGACATTAGCGAGCACTGTCTGGCTTTGACAGCCTCTCAAAGCCAGGGGGTCCCACTAATAGTCAGTCTGGCTCACTGTGTGTAGCAGCAGCCTTTTAAGACACATCTCACAATGGGGTGATCCTAATCCAGTGGACAATTGTGTAATAATGATTAACCCAAGGACATTTCCAGTTTTGTGGTTAATTAAATGTCACTTTGTGCTCTCTTGGTGGTATTTCTGAAAGACGTGCAACTCGGGTGATGACAGAAAGCCGACTGTGTTTCCTGCTGAGGACAGATAGCTTTGTAAGAGCAGTAAATAGAACCAAGAGAACAGTAGCATTAGGAAATGCTTTTATGTTATCTCAGAGAAAATGCACAGTATTTCCTTTTTAAAGCAGCAGAATGTTTTTAGACATCATTCTATAATAACCTTTCAGCATATTGTAATTCAATCAAACAAAGTTACGGGCATGTCTATTTCTTGCGTAAAATATTTTCAGAAACATATTATATTGTAATGTTTAGCTTTAAAATGAGAAAGTTTGCTTTGGCTGGTGGGTGGTGCTTGGCATTTCCCATGGCAGCCGGATCACGAACTCATTTTCTGTCAGGATATAGTGACCGTTTTATAGAAATAACTTTTTTAAAATCATATTTGCTCCAATCTGCCTACTGCTGCTTTAACCATCTGTGCTCAGTCACACTGCAGACCCAATGTGCATTTCAGTTAAATATTGTGACCTGATTTTGGGGAGTTGTCCTGGTTAAGAGGTGATGGTCTGCTTATACTGGCCTAGGAGGAGACAGGAGCAGCGGTTCACAGCTGAGCTGTCCTGTACATTTTCTGTTGCTCTCTTCTGGTTTGTTACTTTGACACAATAACGAGCACAGCTGGTTCCTCGACTCTGATGAACCTGTGTTTGTTCTGGACTCTATAAGCAAGTCTACGGGAATATACACAGCCCTCCTGAAAGATCATTTAGCACAAGCTAGAGACTTTTACCATACAGAGAGTTCATGTGAAGTGTTGTTGGACTCATGGTGTGACTTGGCTTGGCTCTGTTTCAGTAACAGCCAGTGGTACAGGAACAGGGTTTTAAAGAACAATGTTTGAAGGTGGAATGTCCTCCTGATCGTATCTAAAGAGAAACAAGACTGTACTGACTTTTTCCTCCTAATTTTACTTCCCTTTTGTCTCACTCCAGGAAGTAGAAGTCGTGTTTTTGACAACTCTTTCCCGCACACCCCTCAACAGGTTTCGCAAGATAAACTTGTGTGGCTTGATATTCAGGCTGTGTGTCAATTGCTGCATGACACCATCAAATGACAAATGGACCTTTTAAACCCAAACTTTATTATGGGTTTAATTTTACGACTGTTAAAATTCTCCTCACCTGAAAGTCGACCTGAATCTGATCTAAGGCTTCTTACAAATGGGATAGCTGCTTTGTCGCTGCTGTGACTTCTAATAGCTCTGAATCCCTCACAATGACAACATGACAGCACCTTAGGTATTATTAGGGTTTGATTCATAGCTCCTCGTGTTTAACAGAATGTTATAGTTGCCATTGTTTGGTTTTCTGTGCATGTTTGTTAGCATTGGTTACAGCCTGAAATAGGCCGTGTTAAGCTGGCTTTATGGTGGTCTTTTGCACTAGGCCCCTCTCACCGCAACCTGAACTTGTGCTACTGACTCCTCTATTTGTGTCTCTCCACTCCAACACTTGCAGTATGACTAGGCTGTTCACCACATCCTGGTGAAGCTTGCTCATTGTTAGAAGCAGCCTTATCGAATGATCTTGATCTATATTGCCTGGTTGAAATACAGATCCGCTTCTATACGTGTAGGTTGATCTTATTTTGATGTAAATTACCATGCGGATATGTAACTTCCCTTCTTTCTTTTCTCTTTATATCAGTGAACAGACATAACCACTTGAAGGACTTCATGCTGGTGGTGTCAATAGTCATAGGCATGGGTGGCTGCTGGTTTGCCTACATCCAGAACCGCTACTCGAAGGACCACATGAAGAAGATGATGACAGACCTGGAGGGCCTGCAGAGAGCTGAACAGAGTCTGCATGACCTACAGCAGAAGTGAGGGTTTTTCCCACCACCCACACAACAAACCGTGCTATACTCTACAAGTACTCTATTGTGCACACGTACCATTGGTTTCCTCATAACACAGTATTACATGTGGCACAGCTTTGCTTTGTCTTCACATTAGAACTTTTGAACATGCAACAAATACATTTATACCCACCATATTCTTCTCTAGAGTAGGTCTCAATCACAACCTTAAACTGACTTCAAACTAACTTTAACTCAATAGTATGTTGATGACTAATAATTATGAAGCTTAAAACTAACATCAGCCAGCCAGTGTTGGTGTTGACTGGTAGCGCTGCTTACATGTTCCACATGTGCAGTAAGTTATTCTGAGACACTGAGACATTCTGCTGTTAACTTCATCTTAAATTAATTCATCACTATCAACTGAGACAGATGATGATGGTCTAAATAACAGCCTTCCTCATTCATTATAAAGCCTTTGGTGTGTGAAATGGCACCCCCCTTTTTTTTTCCCCCTGAATCTTAAGGTTTTATTTCACAAAAGTGTATTTGTCCTGGTGTTAGGTGAAGCAGGGATTCATTCAAAGGAGGCAGCGTGCAGGGCATCCTGTCAGTCTCAATTATTTTACAATGCAAATAAGAATTTGCATATAGTGGTTCTCAATCCTATATATATACACTGTAATTATCACCTCAGTCATACGTCATAACTTTCACAGGATTGCATGTACAGAGTCACGTTGTTCTAAAATGGGAAGTGAAAGATTGGAAGAGCTGCACTATGATTCATTGGACACACCTTTAGATAATGACTAGAGATGAATCGACTTCAACAAGTCACATTTAAATTAGATGTATCCATTCAATTAGATGAAAACCTTTTTATGGAAAGATTTCTATAATATAGATAGCAGACTGGTTGAAGGAACAGTCTTTGCAGTCTGAGTTTAGGTGTGCCGTTTGAATAGCTGGAATGGTGTTTAAGCTGGTTTGACAAGTCTGTAAGACTCACCAGACAGGAGGTGTCATTTGTAGCTCATAGGGCCATCTTCATCTTTCAGTTTGGAAGCCTCAACATCTGACTTAAGAGTCAGCTGCAACTCAGCATTGCATTAACAAGCTAACATCCAAGAGCAATGTTTTCCGCATTGAATATTTAAATGCATTGCATTTCCACAAAGACTTTTGAAAAGGCAAAAAACAAACGCAAAGTTCAAGTTTGGGTTGGTGGCGTTGATATGGATATGGAACAAGTTTTTTTTTTTTTTCATTCATTAGACCAATTTTTGACTAAACAATAGCGGACCGGCACTAATCTCAGTAACAAATGCTGCTGCATATCACAGCTCAGCTGAGTGCGCAGACCATCAGGGTTTGGCTGGCTCTCAAGCAAGATCCATAACGTCACAGGACAGCGTGGTTACCTGCTGCTGTGAGGCCCCTGGATGCATATGATCAAAGCATGCAGTTAGGCTTCTTAAGTTCATTGTATATATTGAGAAACACTGAGTATATTTGGTAGCATTGGCTGGAGTGGTGGTGAAGAGATCCCTTAGAGCTCAGTTTAACAGCCAATTTTCTTTGTAGCCCTTACATGTGATCATACAGTAAGCTTTGACAAGTGATCAAAAGCATACCTTGTGGACACAAGCAGTCAAGATGAGACTTCTCCGCTGGGTGGCTAGCCTCAGTCTGATGCTACAATGTGGAGCTCAATGATTTTTTATTATTGAGCTGCTGCTCCTTCACAGTGAGAGGAGCCGTTGCCCCTGGGCGTCTTGCTTTAGGAACTTAATCAACACTGACCTCTTGAATACTTTCTGTCCTTCATAGATTTGTCCCAAAAATGGGGTTGAGCTCTGTGAACCTTGAAGTTTAGCCATTACTAAACAATGCTTGTGAGTGTGTGTGTGTGTGTATGAAGTATCACAGGATACTGCACACTGACACCTGGTATAATCAGGCCTTTGCTGCCTTAATGATTAAATGTTCTGAAAAGGGAAGTTTATGGCTGTCCTTCTAAACAAATTCTTAGTTGACCAACACTCATACGATTTGTGGACGAATCGATTAGTTGATTTAATCAATAGATCTGTAAAACTGAGTTTCTCCACAAAGAATCATGCAAAAGCATCACTTTAATTCTTCTTTATCAAAAATGCACGTTTCTTGGAAATAAGTCATTCAGCATGAAAAAAGCATGAAAAAATGACTCTGCAGCCTACAGATGTTTAGAAATCAAGCACCCCAAATAGAGCCAAATTCAGTGTCCGGTCAGGAAGGTTATAAGATGAGTTTAACTGTTTTGGTCCTGTTAATACTTCAAGGAATGCTCAGAATGTGCTTCTATGTGTGCACTGTCTCCTCTTATTCCTTTAAAGGATACTCAAACACAGCTTCATCTCATACTCAGGTCTGTTTTTTTTTTGTTTTTTTTAAAAGGATAAGGCATTACTAAGGTAGACAGATCGTGTTGTCTAAAGTCACAATGAAATGGCTCTTGTTTTTTGCTGCTGATGTTTTGCATCTGTAATTCTAAGTATTACTGATCAAAATATGTCACTGGGACTCAGGCAGAACTTAACAGGAAAAGTGAGCTGCCTTCACTGTAGTTGTATTTTTCTGTCCCACAAATGCATCGTAATGAATTGCATTTTCTACTTGCAATGTTGCTTCTTTTCAGTGTCTGAAAGGCAGACAGATACAACTGTTGTCATAGATGTGATGGTGTTTTTGAAGTAGGCTACACCTGCTGGTTCTCATGTTGTCATTGAAAACATACAGATTCATCTTCTATTTATGATTTTTCATAAAAATCTGTCGATTTAGTTTTTGACAGTGTGTACAAAGTTCAATTTGTCCTGAGGTTGATCGTAAAGCAAAACTCAGCGAGTCATCCAAACGGAAAGTGTTTAACCTCTGGGGAGCGGTGAGAGGCGTTGCCATATGACTGTTTAACATTCCTGTCTTGATGTTTGGGGACACTGAGCAGGGAGAGACGAGCTGTTGTGCTGTAGTCAGGGGCTGAAATCAATTTTCTTCACTTCCTGCCTCAGTGGCAGGCAAGCCTTTTTTATACAGAGGAAGAGGAAGGATAGTCACTGAGGCATGAAATACCAAGGAATTGGACAACTAGGAACCGGTTCTCTATTCCCATCACTAGCGTTTTCCCCGTCTGCCAAAGTGGCGCAATAGGCAGGAGGGAGGGGCCAATTTCAGATTGTGGCTGTAGACAACACAACTTTCACTCTACCCTTATTGCCCACATGAGTTGCTGTTTGTATCAGCTGGCTGTTTAGGAGACACAGGCTGTTAAAACATGACCTGCTCTGATGAACATAGCAAATGGACTGTAAAGACGGACTGAGATTGGTGTTAGTGTCAGCCTTGGATTACAGTAACACCTCTACCTATTGCACTGTAGTAGCTCAGTCGTGGCTCCTGTGCATGCATATTTTACATAATAAATATGAGGTGCAATTCTTTATTTGCGCAGTACAATAAGGGAGTGGAAAGTATTTTTGTGGGGGGTTTTTTGTCTACTAAATACCAATCAAGAGAGCCGCTGACTGCTCCAGTGGGGACAAGCCATCGAGGTCAAACTCTGTCTGTGTTTCCTCTGTGGCTTTATACTTTGATCACTTGTGAAAGCATACCTGCCACTGCCAACTTTGAAGTTTGCTCTGACATTTCTTTCCTCGCTAAGCTAATTGCTCATACTTAATTCTCCTCTGCAGTTTTTAATAAATCTTAAAGGTAACAGTGCAGACATTATTCATCCTGTTATTCAGATTCCCAAACGTACCATCGCAGATTGTAATACTGTATCTTGTTGGCTGTTTGGGACTCCGCTGTGCTGCTTCACATGCGTTACCTTGACCAGTGCAGACATTGCGTTTTATCTCATATGAGAAAGTTCTGCTACGCGTTGAGCATTCCAGTATAATTCATCTGCTGTAATAGTAGTGTTGTGCAACCACATTTAAATCTAATCTGTGGTGGATGAGAGCTCAGGGGAAGGGCAAGCAAACCAATTGTCTCATGCCTTTTCTCATAACGTAGAATATGTCCCATACAGCGTAATCATTTTACAATACTTATTCATTAAATTGAGGATTTGCAGTTGCTTGTGTATTAATCTTGTGTATTCATAATCAAGAGCCAATGTTAACCAGTCAAGCTAACCTATGTATCTACTGCCAAAAGCAGATGACTGAGATTATCAGACATTTAAAGTGTTCTGAATGGACAGCCAAGCACTGTAACCGTGGGAAGGGATATTATATTATATTGTAGTTCAGTGTGACGAACAAGAAGAGACCTTTGTCTCATACAGTTACATGTTTTTGGAGCTGAGAGAGAGGGAGAGAGAGAGAGAGAGGTATGTCCTCTGTCTGTAGCCATGCCTCCTTCCTGATCCCTGCTGCCAGCTGCTGTCTTTCCATACCTTCAAGCAGATCCTGTGGTGGTATCAAGTAGCCTGGCCCAGCCGTGGCCGGCCTGTTGGGAGACAGTGGGAGGAGGCTTTGACTGGAGCTGGATTTCCCCGGTGCGTTT
>CAKALG010014654.1:0-13692 GCA_916700815.1 Helicolenus hilgendorfi | reverse complement strand
ACAAATTTAAAATAAATAAAACAATAAATACAACAATAAATACATTTAAAAGTGAATAAAAATAAATAAATAAAAGGGTAAATAAAATAAAAGAGTAGATAGAGGGAGGTTCTGTGCTCCATAACTGTACACTTATATAAAGGAATGCAGCAAGGGATGAGAGGACTGAGAGGAAATAAAGGGAGAAAGGACAATGAGAGTTTTACTGATTGTTTCCATTGTTTCCTCTAAAAAAAATTTAAAAAAATTAAAAAAAAACAACAACAATGAGACAAGACAGAAAAATAGTACTTGAGGAAGAAGAGCTAAACACGGATGAAGAGATGGAAGGCTCATTGTCACACCGTCTTAGGCCGAACTACACCGTCTTTAACTTACTAAAGAAGTCAAAGAGAAACTCTGACCTGACTCTGACAGCGAGGAAGCAAACAGGCAGCAGTTCTTAAAATAGCTCCGGGGGCTGTCGAGGTGTTTGGTCCCATAACACCTGGCCGGCCACTTCAAGCTCTCGCTGAAGGACAGAGAGACAGAGGAAGAAAGGGAAGTGCACGGAGAAAAGAAGGGGGAAGGAACGGACAGAGCCTCGGGGGTGATGACTGACTTACCAGGAAAAGATGAAAAAGTGACGCAAGCAGAGTGAGTTTTGAGCAGGAGTCAGGACTGCTCTTTCCTCAGCAGCACTTACTGTATCTGACAAACACAAGCCAGCGCCAAAACAGCCTATTATAAAACAAAGACGACTAATTAATTATGCCAAAATGCAATATTAGGGCTGCAACTAAAGATTACTTTTATTATCAATTAAAGTAAGAATTGTTTTTGTATTGATCAATTAATCCATTATCTAACTATGTCCACTCCCATGTTGATAATAGTATTAAATACTTGACAAATCTCCCTTTAAGGTACATTTTGAATAGATAAAAAATGTGTAAAAATTGTGCAATGTTTCCTCTAGAGTTTGTAAAAATTCCTGTGAAACAACATGTATGAAATATTGCAAAAAAAAAAACATGCTCTCTAATATTGAATGCCTTCAGCCTCTGGTAAAACAATATTCATATAAATTGCAATAAAACATTCAAAAAACATTCAAAAAAAACATTTTGAAAAGAAAATATGATTTCACAGCAGACTGTTTTGATGGAGCCGCTCCAGTAGGAGACCTCCATCATATTGACAGTGAACAACACTGACTCTATTAATGTGTGATGTGTCAATACGCCTGTTAGACCAATATATTTATATAACAGCAACAGACATGCACTCAAACCTCCAAATGTACACATGAACACACGCACAGAGTGTTGCTGCGGGGTCTGAGCACACTGACTTGCAGGAAACACTGAGCGGAGGTTTGATGGCGAGTACACCGCTGCTCTGAATCTCTTCACGGAAGGAGGCGGAGAGAATAAAACAACAATAAAACAACAGCCAGGGAGATAAAGAGCACTCACGCAGCGGCGCTGGATCAAACCGGTTTTCTTCAACTCTCTCTTTCTCTCTCTCTCTCTCTAACCCAGAATCCACCGTCAACACGTCAAACATCAAAACCTCGCCATGCAGATCATCTGGTGGTTGCCATGCCAACAGTGAAGCTTTTCATCTTGTTCCGCACTTATCCCCGCGTCCTTTTGTTTGGCAGGGCAGCGCCTCCTCACTGTATAACCCTCGGAGTGTGTGTGTGTGTGTGTGTGTGTGTGTGTGTGTGTGGGATGCGTAGGTGCTAAACCAAAGCACCAAATAGAACGGAAGAAGCTCAGATATACCTCTTAGAGATGGGTGAAAGTGTGTGTTTCTACATCTTTTAGCTTCTCAAAGACGAAAGAGCGCCTGATGAATTAATAACCCCTAATCATGGTTGTCGACATCAACATCACTATCTCCTGACAACTGCAGCTGTTGATTCTGCAACAGTGTGGCTCTCTAGGGTGTAAATTAGGGATGCTAATTTTGAAACATTTTCTTAAGCGATAGCTGACCCTTGTTAACCAATTATTAACCGACAAGACTTTTGCGCCACCCGCAGTGTATGAGCACAACAGACAAATGAGTCCCCAGTTCACCCGTCCGGGAGCGTTAACTTAGCAGCCACGGTGCTTTGTGTAGTGTTGCGAACATGCAGCCACTTTCCCAATAAAAGTCTCCACCGCACATTTAGTTTAGTTTAGCAGATTGTCCACTGTGTCTGCCCCGATTAACGATAGAGATTTGCTGACAAACAATGTGTGAGTTTGAGTAGCTCTGCTGGTAGCTTCCTGCTCCCCGTAGTCACACGCGAGTTTCCGACAGACCGTGTGTGACGGCGGTGAACGCGTGTTTGTTGGTGGTGTTCTAGCTGTGAACGTAGCAGTAGCAGACAGTGTGTGTACAGTTTATTTGTCAGTGAATAAATGCTACGAGGCTACATCGCCTCCGCTCAAGCGAGCTATAGACGTGAGCCAACTTCCTGTATCTGTAAGGCCGGCTCAGACTCTCTTAAGGTAGACCAGCTTTTCTCCTTTAAGTGTTTTTTCAGCTTTTTAATTAATTATTAACATTTCTTTCAGCCGTTTTAACCGATAGCGTTAATCGGTTAAAAGGCTTAATGTCGTTTCATCACGATACCATTATAGATTCTTTGGCCAACGATACGATATTTGCTAGCAGCACAAAGTCTGCCACGATACCATTTGTTCGATTCAATTCAGGAGCCTGCAATTGATATGAGAAAATATAATTTAACACAATCAGTTACATTTGTATAAAAAGCAAGTAAAATATGATTTGAGAATTTTAACACTGGGCTCTGGAGGAGAGAAGTGCGCTTGGACGGAAATTGGTGACACAAACTTGCCATGGGAATTTCAAAATAAAGGCGTATCTTAAAGATGATGCTATGTATCGATGTTTTCACTTTGCGTCGATTATTCCTAAAAAGACAATATTCCTGCAAAGTGGTTTACATGGCTAATGAAAATGAATATTCCACTAATATTCCCGTTTACATGCAGCCGTACTAAACCAAAACACCAAATAAAATGGAAGAAGCTCAGATGTACCTCTTTGAGATGGGTGAAAGTGTGTGTTTCTACATCTTTTAGCTTCTCAAAGACGAAAGAGCGCCTGATGAATTAATAACCCCTAATCATGTCTGTCAACATCAACATCACTATCTCCTGACAACTTCAGCTGTCGACTCTGATCTTCTCCGACACATAAACGTGCTTGTTTACATCATTACGAGCTGCTGATTTTCTCCAGCAGCGCCGCGTGGGTTTAAAGCGATAAATAGCGGATTTGCATCGAATATCGATGTCTGGTGCCGCCTAACCCGATTTGACAAGTTTAGAGATCAAAAGGTGGATGAACACGCGGTCCTGACCGAACACACACACAAACACAAACACACAGGCATCCAAATATATTAAGCAATTTATAATCTGTGTAAAAGCTGCTTGACAGCCCGCAAACAGCCGGAGGGCTTGGTATTAGTCATAATCCACCCTATTACATGATGAATGGAGCGATGGAGGGAGGGAGACGATGTGGGGGGGCAGAGACAGAGAAAAAAAAAAAACAAGTGCGAGTGTATTAACAGACAAAGATTAATATTAGAAATGTTGTTTTGTTTTTAACCTGTGTGACCACCAGGAATAAGTGGGCCGGGACACTTTTAGTGTTGCTGCTTTGCAGAATTGTGAGTGATTATTAATCGAAAACCCTAAAACAAAGACAGACAAAATGAGGACGCAGAGATAATAGCCTGGGCTAATAAGGGGAAAAAGTAGAGGAATCTTAAATATAATATTTGAAATTAATATTCATGAATCACTGTGGCAAGCTCTCATGGTGTAAACACAAATAAACTCTTTAAATGATATGTACATTTATGTCTGTACACCACATTTACCCCAAGTACCCCCTGCTAGGCTTCCTAGTCATCCAGACCGACATCATTAGAAGATTCTGGGCCATCGGAAGCAGCTCAAAATATCTAATGCATTAATTCTCCCCTCCCACATTTTTGACAGTGATGTGCCGCATAATGGAGGCGTCAGCGCAGACACTGAGCAGAATTAGCATATGAGTTACATAAAATAACAAAGGGGTGTATTTCTAACAGCGGCTCCGCATGTGGAAACCTGTAATCTTTGCTGTATCAAACTTTCTGAGTCTCTGATCTCACAAAGTCAGCAGCACTGGTAGTAAGTGAGAGCCCGTCGACACTTTTCTGAACTGTCAGCAGCAGAAAAGCTCCTTTGCTCCATCTTAAGTAGAACACCCATGAAGCAGTTATCAGATAGCAGCATCTTAGGTGATTTGAGATAAAGCTGCGCATGCTCAATCTAACAGCAATCCACCTGTTACAGGTGAAAGTCCCCACTTACTTTCTAGAAAGTAAGCGTGTAACATTTTGGGGGACCTATTAGCAGAAATGGAAAATAATATATTTATTATATATTTTATGTTACCTGAAGGCCACCGTAGTTCTCTGACACGCTTGTGAAACTGCGGTAATGTGAAACGCAGAGTGTAAAACCGTGGTACCGCCAGTCACCAGACTTCTGTTGCTCTTAAAGTAGTGTTATCATACTAAGGATCGACTCTGAGTGAGGCGAAAGGTGTTACCACGGTTTTGTACTCTGCGTCTCATGTTACCGCAGTCTTGGAAAGAGAGGAGTGATCGAAGGGGTACTCAGTTGGTTGCAATCTGCAACCACACCACTAGATGCCACCAAATCGTACACGTTGTACCTTTAACAAGATGCGACAGTATTATGTTAGCATACACTTTAGCTGTCAATAAACACATAGCTAGGAGTCATTCACATTTTCCATAACTCAAGTGTCATATACCATGTACTGCATATGTCCATAAGATAACATAAATGCATAGATCATATCTGAATCCTCTGCGGGATGACAGTAGGGCTCACTACAATGTCATATTCAAAGACTAAGATTGGCTATATTTTCTTAATGTCAACAAATCCCATGAAAAGACAAAAACAACCTACAATGTGTCATCCTTCAAAACTTTCTGACATCCTGGTCTGCGGCACTCAGCTGCAAGCCCATTGGTTCATACTGAAGATGTTAATCTTTAAAACAAATATCTAGTTTTGTTTTAAAAAAAGCAAAAAAACAAGACTAATTTCCACAGACTGTATATAAGAAGCGGACGTAGGTTTTGTGGACTGCCGTTTTGAAGTCTCAAGTTCGTCATTTTGGCCATCGCCATCTTGGCTATTGCAACCACAAGTGACACGAGAGGGTGGAGCTTCAGAACAGCAGTCCACAAACCGACAGGTGACGTCACAATAACATCCACTTCTTATATACAGTCTATGGTTATGGATAGGGTGGAGTTAAGTACGACTGAACACTGAATAAGAAAATTTTGTAATTAACTTTCATGAACTGAAAACACACTGTGAAAGGGTTAAAGTTGTAAGACGAAAACACAGACAACTCACAGCCCGGACAACGCCGTGGTAGCGACCTGTCAATCACAAGTTAACCCCGCCCTAAAGCATCCCCTGCTTTATGGTCTATTTGACTCTAAATGGGACCATCATTTACTTAATGAACATCATGCTGTATTGAAGAAGACTTGAAACTAGTGATTGAGACCATACACTCATGTTTACAATGTTTACTGAGGTAATAAATCAAGTGAGAAGTAGACTCATTTTCTCATAGACTTCTATACAATCAGACATGTTTTTGCAACCAGAGGAGTCGCCCCCTGCTGGCTGCTAGAAAGAATGCAAGTTTAAGTCACTTCAGCATTGGCTTCACTTTTCAGACCCAGCTATGGCTCACTGGAAATATCAGGCTTTGGCTACACTGTTAATACTTGTTAGTAGAATGAATTGTTGGTTTTGGTTTGGCGAGGGCGAAGTGCACCTCATATATACAGTATAACTAGCTTACATGCTCAGCACAGTGTACGCATGCCAAATGTGTATTCAGTGTGTAGGTCAAATCTCTGTGTGTGATCTAGTCAACAAAAGACTTCCTCCTTTCTCTCTAACGTTGACTTCCTGTTTTTGCGAGATAGCTGCAACGAGAGGAAAGCACCACCCATTACTTTCTCTTTCTTGAGTGTAAGCACAAACCGACATATCTTCAGCAGAATCCCTTCTTTTTCCAGCTGCAGTAAATTACTGCTTATAGGAGAGCTATAGGAGCTCAGCTGTTGAGTCCACCATGTGCTTTGTCAGTGTGCTTTTATTAAATATGTATCCTGGTCAATAGCTGGTCAGAGAGTGCATGCACACACACACACACACACACACACACACACACACACACACACACACACACACACACACACAGGCACACGCATTCCTTCATCGGACCAATATATCATTGCACTCACAGACCAAATGAGGCAATCGCTCAAAATTATTTGCATATAAACTAATGAAATATTACTGGGTGAAACTCAGTTGAATGTTAATTACAAAGGTAATGCACTATTTGCTGATTAATGGATCGTCTCTCTTTTGGGCAGGAGATGGTACGAGCAAGTGGATGATCAGTGTGGGGACAAAAAAAGGTGATTCCAGTGAATGGAGGTAAGCAGGTGTATAGAAAATGTATTGCTAGGATTAGAAAAGTCCATGCAGGAGGGGGGAACGAGGAGAGGAGAGGAGTGGAGGAAACAAGAGAGAAGAGGAGAGGGGAGGAAACGAGAGGAGAGGAGAGGAGGAAGCCAGAGAGAAGAGGAGGAAACAGGAGAGTAGGTAACGAAAGGAGAGAAGAGGAGAAAACTGGAGGAAAGGAGAGGAGAGGAGAGGAGAACAGGGGTGATGAGGAAACAGGAGAGTAGGTAAGAGAAGAAAGGAGAGGAGAGGAGAAAACGGGAGGAAAGGATAGGAGGAGAGGAGAGGAGGAAACGAGAGAGGAGAGGAGGGGATCCATTGTTGGGAAGCAAACAGTTTTGTTAACTTCAGTGGACATGGTCACACGCCACAAATTCTTGTTTTACTGGAGTGGGTGAAATGAAAATGCATTATTCATTTATAGATCATTAATTATGAATCCACCAAAAGCAGGACGGGGGGCCGAGGTGTGAAGTGTGCAAGTCAAAGCATTTTTTCGCTGAGGATACACACTACATATTTCATCTCGCTGTTTGACCTCAGAGTTTGTAACAAGCTCCTTGTGATTCCAAAGAGTTGAGACAGTCAGAACAAAGAACATAATAAGTGCAGGACTACATTCACTCTTTAAATATGTACCACATTCATCTCTAAAGAGTGAATCGACTGACACTGGAATAACCCTTTTGGAACGGTCTTGAGAAATAACAGCATTGTCTTTTTTTTTTTCGGAATCACACTTTAGTGTTGGTGTTAATGTGTAATTTTCCGACCACTCGCTGCACTGTTTATGGCTTTGCAAGGATGAAATGCTGGAGCAATTATCCTCCACATGAATGAATCTGTCTCAGACACACACACAAACCTTTACTCCTGTATTTGTGAAGACAGTGTATTGCCTTAATTCCCTGAAAGTTTGCACTAAACACTAATCATAATTCAAACCTTAGAGCTAAAACTAAGACTCAACCTTAAGGATAAGACTGGTATTATTCTATTAGTTTTCTTATTGTCAACAAATCCAATGAGAAGACCAAAACCAGCCAACATGTTAGTCTCTCAATACTTTTTGCTCAAACCATATGTTCCCACAAATATATTGCTTTATTTGTAATAAGTGTTAAGCAATTTCCTAAAATGGCTAGGCACTATAGATTTTAGTAAACATTACAGGAGTAAATACTGCATTTGATTGGGCATATTTTCAACTTAATACACGCTAGTGCCTGTTTGCAATAGACCAATTGATTGGCATCTGGTAGCGGTGGGCGATACCACAAAATATGGTTTTGATCTGATACCAAGCAATAAAGGGCCAGAATTGCTGATGCCGATACCGATGCGATATGGATACCAATACTTTTTAGAATTAAAACTAGCTTATGTACTTTCATGTTGCTTTCGGGTAGCATGTTTTTTATTAATGTAAATTGGATAAACAAAGTGCAAACATGTATTTGTTGAGAACAATGGATGTTTTAAAGTGTTTTTAGTGCAAATAACAAAAAAAAGCACAAACTACCCTCAACCATTATTCAGCGCTGTGAAATACACAAGAGCAGCAGTGAGAAGCAAACAGTACAACGGAACGTTGTTTTCTACTCTTTGATGAAATACAAATGAGTGTAGAAGAGAGAAACCGATCCCTTTTTTGAATCGATCCTATTAAAGCTAAAATTGATATTGAAAATGAGAAGTAGGTATCTGTAGTATCGATATTTTTCAATCGATCCGCCCACCCCTAGCCTCCGGTATTGCTGCTTGCAGCTTTCTCGAGAACCGATCACCCAAACAACTTCACGCTTCACAGTGCGCTTCCTTAGGTCCTGAACAATACCCCCGCCAAGTATGAATTCGATCGGATGAGCGATCGAAATGTCCACTATATCTCTGGTCTCTCCGGTCTCTATTTCTTTATCTGTCCTTGAATGTACCGTAGGAAGCGACGGAGAGCGAGCTGTACTCAGCATGCCATTCGGCGGTGTAAAGCTACGTTCATGCGACAGACAAGTCATTTTCAATGGAAGCCGCTGACATGACGCTACAAATCAAAGCTGAAGTGGCTTCAACGTTTTTACAATCCCCTTTTCTCTCTACCCACAATTCCTCTTCTGTTCCTTGGAAGAAAAATGTATTCTTGCTGTTAGCCAGTTCCCAGTGTAATTCAACAGCATAACCACGTCAACGAGCGCTTGAGAAACACTTCAACAACGGCTCGGCGACAATGTAACTGCACACACCTGGCTGTTTTGTAGCTTTCGACGTTCATATAGTCAACATAGCATAACAGTTAATATTGTAGTAAGCGGCGGAAAGTGAGCTGTACCCAGCATGCCATTCAGCGGTGTTACAGTTAATAGGCGTCCCTTCTCAATACACTACAGAAGTGTATACATAACACACTACTAATAAATATGCCCCATAGATCTCAAGAGCTCGCACTACCTTGGGTCCTCAGCAATACGCCCGCCAAGTGTGAAGTGGATTGTTGAGAAAATCGAAGGACAAACACACAAACAGAGACCAAAAGATTTGTTACGGCAGCAGAATTGATTGTTTGTGGAATTGAATCAAACTAAACTACAGTGATCCTGTTCATGGTAATAACCATGGCTCATTGATGGGTTTTTAATAGTTTTTGTACAACAATCGAGGTCTCTGACTCAGTACGCTATATCAGGCTTTCGATACACTGCCAGTATTTGTTTGTAAGATCAATTCATAGTTTATTTTGGCCTTTTCGTGGGATTTGTTGACATTAAGAAAAATAAAGAAAATCACCGGATTTATCCTTCAGATGAGGACAAAAGATCAGTTGAATGTCGCCAGTACCTTCAGTAAAAAAATGTCAAAATAAATAAAATTAGTGATTCACCGATTTTGAATTTCTGGGTCAATACTGATGTTTTTATTTATTTTGCCTTTGCTTTTATTTATCCCCCTTTTGTGCCAGGGAAAAAAAGATCTCTTCATTATTTAATAATAACTGAGCTGTTTTAAAGTCACTCAGCAAGTCATTACACTGTCTTTGAATGAGCACAAATTCAATCATACAAATTTATGAAGCAACCTTTAATATAACCTTCTTTCACATGGAAAATATTCTTCTGATTTTTAAATAACTGCTTCAAAAGCCTTTTCAGCTACTACACATCTTCCTACTCAATGATAAGAATGTTTCAGGACTTACATAGCCCTACAAAAACATATATTTCATGAAACATTACATAATTACAAGTAAATGTAAGGGCAATTAGAAACATGCAGCGTTTCTCACACATAGACTTTACTTTGGCGGGCCACCCATATATTAATGGCCGCCCAACTATATTTGCCGACCCATTTAAGCATTTTTTATTTTTTTATCCATCTGAGAGAACAACGCCATCTGCGAACAACAAAACAAACCACACATGCAAACGGTAGGCTACCCGCCGTCATGCCAGAGTCGTGTCCAGTCAGTGGCTTCTTCTCCGAACCAGCAGCTGGTTACTGTTGTCCGAGACCGACCGCAAATAACCAACACAGCGCAAAATTGATGCAACACAACTGGTAAACATCGGCCACTGCCATCGGCGAATGTCATCTTATTTGCCGATAGGCCGATGGCAGTCAACAAGGCGAATATCAGAAGAACATCAGTATCATCCCTAAAATGAATACAAACAATGCAAGTAATAAGCTAATTGTATTCCATTATTTTCTGTGGAAGACATTTTCTTATAAACTTATACATTTTTTCAAACATTGAACCTCAACATATATATCACTCACCTAAAAAAACACTGAGAAAAACAAGCACACAACAGCTAGAAGTTGTCCAGCTACCAAATCAAGGGTGACAGGTATCAGTCTGGACAGAGAAGCAGAGAGCAAATCACCTGATGGTCTGCTGTCAGGAAGTCAAGATAGCCGCTAGTCACTCCATCAGAGCTAAACTCACTCATGCAGCTGGTGCCTCGCAGTTAGCTTCGCCAGAACTTAACGCTTCATAAGCGTACAAAAGGTGCTTTCGAGCTCTACACAAACATATGCATGTGAAATGAGCAGTTTGCCTTCTTTTCAGACTAACAGACTATGCATAATGCATGCCCCCAATGGCAGCCCTGCTGGAGTGACTGAGAGATTGATAGATTGATTGATTGATGGTGGCAGTTATGACTAATTCATTAAAAATCTAAAGCTGGTCGTGCATGTCACTCATCGGAGGGTTGAGGGAGTCCACTGGACATATTGAGCCTGGGTAAGGCGTGTGTGTGTGTATTTGTGTTTCATGCTGACCACTCCTGACAGAAAGTGCTACACACATATGCATACACACCACAAGTTGCACCCAGGATCAGTGGTAATTATACAGACTAAAAAAAAGTCACAAATGTATGCAGTTGCCATGAATATGCAGCCAAGTGTGGTTTTACTCTGTGGGGCTCAACAAAGCTCTAAACTATGTTTGCACAGCAACAACAAAACCACAAGCAGTGCTAATGTGTTCACCCGATAGTGCATCTCTGTAGTTTATACGCACAGAGACATATTTGAGCGTGACAGTATGTTTGCATATATGCATCATTATACACAACTCTGTTGGGGGGCAGTGTGTATAAAGTAGAACCGCACAGTAGCTGCACAGAACAGCTGTAAGCAAACATTGCATCAGACTTGGCAACTAAAAATCAGGGTCCCTGTCATGTTTTATTCCGATTTGCACTTCATACCAATAAATGCATAGCAACACAATGTAAAGAGGAGTGTGAAACAATGTTGAACATTGTCCAATTCCATAATTCATGTGTCAACAGGATCCTTTGGAGCTGAACAGATCAGAGGATTTTGTGAACAAATTATGCAATAAAAGCAAAGACAGAGAGTGACAGGGGAAATGGGGAGGAATTGTAAAAGGAAAAGCAAAAAGACGTAAAAGTCGGGAGAAAGTTTCAAAACAAACTGAAGACATCAATGAGAGAAAGAGATCAAATGAATAATTTGCCATTATATATGCAACCTAGAAGTTACTTTCTATACAACTAATTTATTTTGCCAGTTGTGTTTTGAAGGAAATGTAATTTCTGCTAGAATTCTCTCAAGAAACCTAGTGCTACATTCTTGTACCAAACAGAATGAGTAGGTGGTGGACAAATCAGACCAGTCCAAGGTTTGCATCAGAGTATCTCATGAGGTTAGATTTAGGCAAAAAAAGCCATTTGTTTAAGAAAATAGTCGCAGAATTTGGGAAATACACTTATTAATTTTCTTGCCCAGAGTTAGATGAGATTGATAGCACTCTCATAAAAACAAAAAACAATCACAAAATCATCCAACCACAACCTCTAAAACTCACCAATTATCTCACTTTTTTTAATCCGAATAAAAAACGAAACCGAATCTTTGCTGGTTGCCTGGTCTCTGGTCCCAGCCAAAAAATAGTCCCCCTTTTCCCAGTCTTTGTGCAAGAGTTGTCAATTCTGCGTTTTACTGGGAGTTATGTTATCGGACCAGTGACTTCCTGAAGTCTCTTCTGGTTGCCTGGTTTCCCCCCATTTCAAGTCTACATGCTAAGGTAAGCTAGCTGGCTGCTGGTGGTATAACTTCATACTTTGGGTTAAAAAATGTGAGTGACATCATCTTCTCATCTAACGCTTGCCAAGAAGGCAGAAAAGCGTATTTCCCAAAATGTCAAACTTTTGCTTAAAGGTTATGAAAGATTGTGGGTTTGGTTAAATGTCAAACTATCATGTCAAGTCTCATTCCAGCCTCTGTTGACTTGTTCAATGCTTAACCCAGACAGCCATCTTTCCATTTTAGCTCTGAGTGCCTCCAGAAACCCTCACAGGTACTGCATTTAGCATAAGAAATATGCTCAAATCATAACATGGCAAACTGAAGCCCAACAGGCAACAACAGCTGTCAGTGTATCAGTTTGCTGACTTGACTATGACTTGCCCCAAACTGCATGGCGTTATCATAAAGTGGGCATGTCTGTAAAGGGGAGACTCGTGGCTACCCATAGAATCCATTTTCATTCACATATCTTGAGGTCAGAGATCAAGGGACCTCTTTGAAAATGGCCATGCCAGTTTTCCCTCGCCAAAATTTTGCGCATCTTTGGAGGGTTATTTAGCCTCCTTCATGACAGTGTTCATGACATGTTGACTTGGTTGGTACCAATGGATTCATTAGGTTTTATAGTTTCCTATGATGCCAGTATCTTCACTCTAGCTTTAAAACTGAGCACGCTGCAAAAAATTTAAGTTGCGTTAATGCGTTAAAGAAATTATTGCCATTAAAACGAATTTGCGTTAATGCGTTATTATCGCGTTTACTTTGATAGCCCTAATCAAAATGTATTTGTAGTTGCAAATCAGTAATATAGAAGCATATTTTCTTGGAAACAGGGTTAATATATAACCACTCAGTTAAGCCACTTTGAACTGTTGCAAATTAGATGTGAGACCAAAAGCCAAAAACATCTTTGACAGTTTCTCTGTGTGGGTCAAACCAGTCACACACACACACACAGTATTCAGCCTTTATTCATATTCACACATACACATACACAAACTCTGTCCATGTCTGCAGACCGCTAACTAGCTCAACTGTTTGCCAATAAATCAAAGTGTGTCTTTGTCAGCTGGATGGTTAGACACTAAACACACACACACACACACCATGAAGAAAAAAACAGTTGGCAGCTTCACATACAATTAGGAAGCAGGCAACGGTCTCCCTTCGGGTTAAAAGCATCAACTGGCCCCGCGTATGGCGCTATTTGGAATTCTCTTTAAACCCAAAAACATCTGCATGAAAGTGGGAGCTTGTTTGTGTTTGTTTGCACGCACTTGCACATTTGCATGGAAAGGTTTTTTCTGTCTTCAAAGGAGGAAATGCAGCAGAGCCGAGCATACCTAGAGGGAGCAAAAGACTTGCAGTGTACCAGCCCTTCAAGCCTGCTCTGCATGCTTTATGTGTCCGACGGTAACAATATGTATGCATTTCCACTTTCAAAGAGAACAGTGAATATTTGAATAAATTGCAAACTGACAGGGCATGCTTTAGAGAATCAGAATGAATAATGTGCGAGGGATTTCTCTCTTGATAAGTC
>CAKALG010014653.1:0-24683 GCA_916700815.1 Helicolenus hilgendorfi | reverse complement strand
TGTGGACTGAGGCAAATCTAAAGTAATCAGCACTCAAGCAGTATACTCCAAATGAAGTGTTTCCACTGTACTGACGTTAACCAGAGAGTTTCCTATTTATAATGGCTTTATCATTTAGTGGTCATCATTGCAAAGTGGTGAATGAACATCGACAAAACTTGGGTGGCTGAAATATTCAGTAATTAAAAAAAAAGAAGAAGAACAATCCAGGAACTTTGCCAGGGGATTTTCTTAATCAGCTTTTACTCTATTGCACCATCTGTTAGAGTCGACAATAATTATCTCTACAATTACCTGTGAATGTATAAGACCCTCTTCATTCCATGTAGGTATGATTACCAAACTATGTTTTTTTATTCTTTAATGTTACTAGTGCACAGCTGTGGAGGATGACCAGGGAGAATGCAGGAGGCTCCACAGAGATTTTTTCTGGAGATGAGAGCACATCATTTTATTCAGCACTGACAGAATCTCATTTAGACTACAAAGTTTTTAGATACAAAATATGAGCTATTTTACTTCAAACCTGCAGCTGAGCACAGTTATTTACCTTGAATAACCACCCTAAGTCTACAGACCCTCATGCTCATATGTGAGCATCGGCTAGATGCTCACAATTGGCTTAAAAGGCTGTAGATTTAATCTTATTTCAAATATGAACACTGATGCGTTTTCTGTTACTCTGATTTGAGGCTCAGAGTTGAAATGGGGATAAAGTCAGAGATATAAAAAGTGTTCACAAAGTGAAATTCAGAGACTACACATAATTGTGGAGTTCAGTTGTAAACTTTTAAGCTCATCAGTGTTATTGTTTTTAGATGGCGGACAGGCAAACAGTTGTTTTCCTGAGTCCCCTTCTTTAACCTCTTCCACTCCTTGAGGGCGACTTTACTTTTTTCTGAGTTTTAGAGCTAACCTAACGAATCCACTGGTTCCAACGATGCCATACTAGTTTGTCTTTAAATAGGCTAAATCACGCTCAAAAATTACAATTTTGTCGAGTAAAAACTTGCATGGCGAATTTCAAGGGGGTCCCTTGACCTATAACCTCAAGATATGTAAATGACAATGGGTTCGATGAGTTCCCACAGGTCTCCTCTTTACAGACATGCCCACTTTATGATAATCACATGCAGTTTGGGGCAAACACCATGCAGTTCTTTGCATGCAGATGTGTTTTTTTTTCGCCTTTTCTAAATATGGTGCATTTGAATTTCTGTATACTGGGGCCCCTAAATAGTTGTAGCCATTCCATTGTAGTGAGACCCCTTTTACTGAAATTTGACTTTATAAAATGGATAGCCTCGTGAAACTTTACAACCACAAACTAGAGACCTAGGGCATTCAGAGGATAGATGGCTCTCCTAGGTGGATTGACAATAAGGGGGTTTCTGAGCAGATTCCAGAACAAAAGTTTAAAGGATAATTACAGCTTGTTAGAGCATGCATTGTTTTTTTGTTGTTGTTGTTGCACTGGCCATTGATTTTATCAGATATGATGACATTGCACTCACACGAGCAATTGCTGAGATCTAGGAACAGGGCAACATTGCAAAAAAACATCGGTCCAACTGGGCAACAAACACAAGCCATCAAACAGCCAAACATGTTGTGAAGCCAGATTTTATTTGGAAGAGATAACAAAGGTGAACTGTAAAATCCCCAAACTTTCCACTGTAAACACCCACTAGTCCAGGTTCAACTTTGACGCACCACATTTGCCAACTTCCAAAAGAATAACAAAAAAAAAAAAATTGAAAGCTTGCCCAGAATTACAGATTGGATTTTTCAGGTTGAGAAAGTACTCTCCCGAGAGCTGTAACTTTTTTCACAACAAACTTTCTGTAAAGTTTACTTTATCGGAAAATTAGATACTATTTCATAAATCAGCAACCTTGCTGCATAATGGGGATATTATAATCTTTGTTTCCCTATCAGTTATCAGTAATAAAATGCAATCATAATAAGGCAGATAATTTATAAACAAATCATTTTTGAAAGACAAGTTTGACAGATTAAGTATATCTTCACACCTCACTTATATTGTTTATTGTTTTATTTCTATTAAAACTGGAATTCATTCTGCCTAATGGAATCATTCGACTGTCAAGATTCCCTCAATCAAAGCATTTTTACCAGAGCAGTGAGGAAAAATAACTTGTGATCATTTTGATTTTCAATTTGTAATTTGATTGAAAAACGATAAACATTTATTGGAACACCGCAAAAGACGGAAATGTCAATCAATCTGAGGAAATACCATGACTTTTACTAATTCAATTTAGACTTCCAGATCCTTTGATATCTTCGCAGAAATGATTTAATTTGATGAAACTCTGGTGACACTCTTTCAATATCCTCTCACTGTACTGAAGCCCTTACTGTAATTTCTCAATCCTGAATCTGCCAGTGGACGTGGGCCCTATTTGAGAGTCTGCTGGTGTGCTGTGCGGTGGTGCTGGGTCTTGGCAGATGCATGAGATGGTGGAGGGCTCTCACTGAGGTGATTAATCAAAGCTGACATTTGGATGGAAATGCGCTTAGTTGGAGGGCTCATCTCTGTAATAACAGAGCGCTGCCGAGCCATTGTCCAATATACAGATTTTAAAGTATTGCAGTGAAGCCATAATTGCTTTATGTCGGACATAATGTAACAAAATCATTAGTCCAAACTGCTCATTGGCAATATGAAAAGTGTACTCAACAAACCATTTCAATTGAGTCCACATTTGGTTCAGAAATTAACATTCTTTATTATTAGATGGAATAATTTATATGCCACTAATCTCTCCTACTGATACTGAAATGGAAGAAACAGTAGGGTTCCTGATCAATTGATGTGCTCCCTCTACCAACTAAAGATCAATAACGTAATCTGGAGCTATGATTTAGTTTTAAGTTTCAATTTACCGTCCGATTCGATTATTATCAGGCCATCAATTAGGCGTTATGAGTCGCTATAAAAAACCATAGATATGGGTCATTAGGGGCCTACTGAACCTGAAAGTGAAACTTAAAAGCAACAACATGTTATACATCTTTTGAAAACAAACAAAAAGACTTCTTAGGTGTAAGCAAAAAAAAAAAAAAAAAAAAAACTACAACTTCTTTAAGTTTAGGCAAAAAAAAAAAAAACAGTTATGTTTAGGGAAAATTTTGGGGTTCAAATAACTATGAACACAAAGAAAACTACACATTGTTAGTTTTACATGGGATGTGAACTCTGGTCTCCTGGGTAAAAGCCCTGTGTTTTGTGTCTGTCTTTCTGTCTATACTACAGCACCTGACTTCCACTTCTGCTCCTCTCATAATTACTATGGTCAATAGAGGTTGTTGCTGTGCTCTTTTTTACCTTCTTTCGGTGATGGACCATGTGAATAGCTGATGAAACCTATGAATGGGTGTAGTAGGCCCCTAATGACCCCCATCTATGGGGATTGTAGCGACTGATAATGCCTATTTTATAGCCTGACAACAGTCTAATCAGCTGAATTTACAATGAATAAATCAAATTGATCAGCGAAAAAACAAACAAAAGAGAGAAGCATCAAGGCAGTAATAGCAACAGTAAAAGTAATGTATTATGAAATAGTTGACATGTTGCTCAAGGTCCACTTACTGAAAATATTCTGTAGCTTTTGGCATGCCATTTATATGCCATGTAGTCTGTATTTACTGCAATGTAAACATCCACGTAAATATGCTAGGCTCAGAGCTAATGCCGTAGAATAAAAAGTATGGCAGGTGGGTGGCAAGGTGGATAGGTCCAACAAACACAGGACTTTCAACTAGGAGACCAGTGTTTGTGCCCCAAAGTGTTGTTGAGTTATTTTGAAGTTACGTTAGTAACATTTGTGTTTTCCGTACTTCTGTAACAATGTATTTGTGCGTATTTTACTCAGTATACATACTTATTTTAAGCCCAATTATGATGTTTTTCCTAAACCTAATTATTTTTTATTGCCTAAACGTGCGCCCCTCACTGTAGTTCTGTTGTGTGGTGTAAAAATGACTCGCAAAACGGCTTAAATGCATTCTCATGACACAATGGATGTCCTTGTAATGTTGTTCTATTTATACACCTCCCCATGAGATCGGGTTGGAGCAAACGCCCATCTGCTGATGAAGGCCCCAAGATGTGACTGAAAGCACTAGAAAATTCCAGTGACTACCTCGTGCTGGTGTTTTTTTTGTCAACTCGTTCCAATGTCAATAATAAAGAGTAAATTGAATACTAAAATGCAATGTGTTGGAGATGTGGTGGAGGATATTGTTAATTCAGCTTTGGCTTTTACAAATGCACTGTGCAGATAAATCATTGTCCTGGGGACCTTTTTAATGCTGCCCACAGTCTCCAGCAGTCAGTCTCTGGTGGCCATGCAGAGGGATTAGAATCTAAAACATGAACACTTAGCAATCAAAATGCTTAAAATGTGTTTGAAGTGCATAGCTACCATGGAAGCTAGACAATGCCTGCACTTTTGGGGAGATTGAATTTGTTCCATTGGGACGGGCCGAGGGATATGATTCATTTCAAACCAACTTCCCACCTTACATAATCGCCACTTGCTGGGCTTTTTAGGGAGGCTATTCTGTGGAGTGACAAAGTGAGCGTCAGTCACTGTGGCTCCGAAGCAAGGAGTTTATGGGTTATGGGTTTGCTTTGCATGTTGAGCAGTTTAAATGGAAGAGGTGAATGCAGCAAACTATTTTAAATGTTTACAATGTAACTTGTGTACATCAGGGAATATCATGTAGCCTTATTGCCAGGCAGAATGCTGATAATGGATTCTGCAAAACTCTGGATTACTTTGTATGACAGCATGTTTGATGCATGTTAAGTTTCAATGCAGAGCCCAAGATTAGAACTGCTGAAGAAACTCAGAGACGTGGGCAGCGATTCAAACCTTAGAGCGGTGATCACGCTGAACTCTTTAAAAGTGAGGTGCAAGCAGGAGCAGCTCTGATCCTAATCACAGTGAGACGGTCTTACTTACAGTATGTCCCAGCAGTCAATCACTTGTGTGATGGGTTTGGCCATGCATTTTCTTAACTGGACAGCAAAGAAAAAGTTGTTCTACAACATAAAATACATCAGTAAATATCCTACTCGGGAAATTTGAAGCCTTTAAGTGTCTTAAAAAAGGCGGCTGCTAACAAATGGCTAAATGAGACTACTGAACGTCATCACGCCGACTCGTCCGCCATTACAGCGTTGTTGTGTCTACTCATGTGACCGTGATGTACTTAGTCTATAGCCTACCGTAAGCTTTTTTACTTTTGGCGATCACATTTTCCCATCAAAAAACATAAGCATAAAAGTGCTGTTCATTTGTGGAGGTTATCTTCCTGAACAAAACGTGTAAGCATTATTGACGTTTGTTTGCACTAGGGCTTATTTTTTTTTCAATAATCCAAAATCCAGTATAAAAATCCCATTCGTTTTTTGTATTGGATTTTTTGTCGAGGGAACCAGGGCGATGCTAACTTCCTGGTTGGCCTACAATAATGCGTCATTCCTGGAGCACAGATACCTTACAGATTTTAACCATCACTCCTCAGTGAACTGCCTTCTCGGTGGAGGTCTGAGAGCATTTTCTGATGAAGTATCTAGTCATCATTATGGATTTGCCATGTTTTTATAAATCTGTTCACATTTATATAGGCTAATATAAATAACATACATTTTGTAAGGAAGTACAAATATTAAACAACAATAGGCTAATTAGCTATTATTTTGAAAGCCCGGCTCCCACAGTGTTTGCTTAGAAAAATTCTGGCCCTGGGACAAATGTAATTACAGACCTTTGGCGTAGATAATTTGTTCTCATGTCCCCTTGTTAGGCGACATACTGTACAAAATGCTTCAAACACCAATTACAAAAAGGTGTACTCAGCTGCTAAAAATTTGTCATTACTTGGTCAAGGTTAGAGAAGGACTGTGTTCATGATTTACTAAAACCTTACTTTTCGACTGCCAAGTTAGGCTACTATTTAATGTACTGAACATATACCTATACTGATTGTAGTGAAGCGTGGTACAGTTAAAGAGAATTCTCAGAGGTGCAATTATATGAATCAAACACAACAGCAAAACCATCAGGTACGTCTCAGAGGGAGATGCTGAATCTGTTTTGATCTGTTTGTGTTAAAGCAATACACAGAAGGTTGCATGTCAATACCATATACTGGTGAATTAATCCTAGAATCATAATGGCCCTCATCTGACTGAAGCAGTCTGGGATCAGCTTTGTGTTCCTGAATTAAAATGATTTTCTGAGTGTTAAAGCAGCATGAAATTGGTTCTGTTTGCAAGCAATTCCTGGGACACTATTTCTTTAAAAAGAGGAGCACCAAGTATTTCCAATCAGACAACTCAGTATGTTCAGCCTCTGTGGAGCAATGGAGAGACAAGACAAAATGGAAAAGCAGTGACATTAAGGCTTTTAATTGTGAAAGTTTTTAAGGAAAACAACCTCAAAATGTATTTATGGTATCTCTCTCGATATGCTGTTTTAATTGTTCCATGTTGGATAAATAAAGTGGACGAGAAATGAGACACAATTCTAACATATTATATTTTCTAAACCACATGAACTTGTAGTTTATTTGCTGTATCTGCTTTCTGCACACACTTAAAGAGTACATTTTTGGTTACAACGGAAATCGGGATATAAAAGTTCTTATTAAGATGGTCAGATAGCTCTATATAGTAGCTGGTAGAGAATGTGTCACAGTCGGCCATTTCGCCGGCAGCCTGCACTTGTGCACACTGACAAATACCTTGTGTTTAGTTTTAATAGGTATCTGATTATTAATACATGTTATATTAAACCAATGTATGCATATGTTTACTTGTGTTATTATACAGTTTTCAAATTAACTATGTTAAAGTGGACTCGGTAAGACAAAATATAATTTTTCGTCTGCTGAGGCGCCGTCCGTGGTGCTGAAATAATTGTTCCCCATTCTGATCAAAATGCCTATAGTGCATCCATAAGCACATACATGTGCGCATGCATGAATGTGTCGTACCAGTTTGGGGGTTTCAAAATATAGTCACCCTAGGCTTTATAGTTCTATTAGTATATTTATTTTTTAACTAATAGACAGAGGACTACGCTTTGCCACCACAACTGGATTTTGTGAAAAATAAACCATTAGAAAAAGTAAATATTTGATTTAATTTTGAACTACTCCAGTTGAGGGTGATTTATTTGCCTTACTTTAAGTGCAGGTAACCTCACCATGTGATATGACAACAGGTGAGAATGGGGTAATCCATTAATTGTTAGTAACATACTCATTTTTTTTATGCAGAAGGAATTTAGTGTTTACAGTATGTGTCACAAAACAATAATGAGCATTTCAGAGTTCATGCTCAGTTCAGTTCAAGTTTTAACTCTCACTTATATGACACTAGATTGCTCTCGAAGGCAACAAAAATACCCTTACAGTACACTTTAAAAAATAGTAAATACATTCTAGTGTGATTTGTTGTTTTCAATGCACGGACCTATTTTTTGCTTTCGAGTTGTGACTAATTCTGTCAGGGTGGATTATTTCCACCAGTCACCAGACTACAGCTCTATGCCGAGGCAAACATGTGGCACTGTCTTGATTGATGGAATACAGCATATGCACAGCCATATTACTGTTGTGACAGCTGGCACAGTGTGAATAATTGCTTGCTTCCGTATCTTCTTTTATGCATAATTGGAGCATTTTTTTTGTCAACAGGGTTCACTTTGTTCCTGTTTTGAGGGTTTCTGTGTGTGTGCGGCTGTATGTGTGCAGACATGTATGTTTCTGAGGAAAGGGTAGGTGTGTGTGTGTGTGTGTGTGTGTGTGTGTGTGTGTGTGTGTTATTTTGCGCACATGTGCAGACTGTATGTGTGGGTGTTCCGTCAATGCAGAATACATTAAACCAACAGATTGTTGTGAGCTGTAATATCATTATTTAATGAAGCTATCTGCTGGCTGTTCTGTGGTGTTTTACTAATGATGTAATTCCAAAAATAATGCAATACTGAAGCCGGGAAGACATCTGTTTTCCGCATGTGCATGTCATTGCTTTATCTTTAATTTATGCAACACATATGTACATACAATATGGGCCTGTATTTGAACAGCGCCAGGTTTTGCAATTACTTTAATAGATGTTTAATTCCAGAAACTCCATTAAAATCTGAAAAATGTCAATCCTAAATCCCTTGAGTAGTGGATGTCCATTACACAGGATGAACATATGACCTGAGGCAAACTGAAATATGGAAATACTTAATTCTTTACTTCTCAATGTGTGTGTTTGTTTTTGTGCCGCAGTAGTTTGGCCACCGAAGGCGAGTGCTAACAGCAGCAGCTATAATGAAACTTCACCTGTTTTGATTTCCTATTTAAGCACCAATAGTGGCAGTGGCAGTGGAGGCTCCCTCTGCCTGATCGCCTCATTAAAGAGCCATAAAGCAGTTTGACACTCACAGGATGCCAATCCATCACAGCTAGGCCACTTCTGATGGGGGGGAAACCTCTAGGGGACGCAAGCTGCAATGGCTGGGAGGAAGGGAAGAAAAAAAAAAAATCCATGTCAAACTGAGCTGTCGTCTGGTGAGCTGAGATGCCAACACCCCTGAGGCGGCAGAGCTGGATCCAGATCCAGTAGCCGACTAACACGTCCCACAAACTCATGAGCGAGGCAATTAGCAGGAGCCCCTGTGGATAGCACATTCCTCTCCCGATGATTATTTCCCCCCCCCCCCCTTCCTCTCTTTCTCTTTCGGTCTGTCTTTGCTTCTCTTAAAGTTCCTCTGCTAGCTTGCCAGTCCGGAGCTTACATATCAGCCATCAACACCTCTCAGTGCAGCAGTGGTTGTCTGCCCAAGCACAGTTGTGTGGCCTGTTCTTGTTAAACAACAATGTTCCTCATTACTCTAATTACCTCTGCAGGAAAATAAAAAAAGAAATAAAATGTTAATTGGGGGCCAATTAACAACATTGAAAGTTAATCTAAACTGCAGGAAACTCCGAGTTTGTCGTTAAAATGTCAACGCCTCATCATTGTGTGCAATACAGAGTTGTTGTTTTGTTTTGTTTTTTGGTAGACTATCTTTATATTTTCATTTTTCTCCAACAATGGAAAAAAATGGCTAATTTTAAATATTGAATACAATTGTTTTTTGTTGGATGAGGTGGTAAAACTATGTCTAATGATCCAGATGGGGCTAGATTTAACAGAAACAATCAGAACATTACTTCTCTGGTTGCTGTTTTTTCACACTCTAATAATCATCCTTGACTAAATCCAATGCACATAAGTAGAAGTGTGTATGTGATACGTGAAGTAAACGTGACCCGCTCAGAATGGGTCGATTGCTTGGCTCCCAGCTCCTTGCTGCTTTGTCGGGGAGCGTGTACCTATTCGGAGTGGAAGTGCTGCTTGCGAGAACTGCTCAATGCTGGTTGACTCCAGGGAAGTGAAGAAGACTTTGATTGAAACGTTAGTATATCCAGCATTCAGTAGAAAAGGTGAGAGCCCCGAAGCTCCGCCCCCGCTGCTGCACAGAGCGCAATCGCTTGTTTATTCAAAGTTTTTTCATATTGAGCGTGTCCAAATTGCACCAACTTTCACACTGCACATCATTGGCTCCCCAGCAATACACCCGCCAATAGTGAAGTAAATTGAATGAAAGGTTCTCGAGATACGGGAAGGACACACAGAGATAAACAGACAGATTTCTTGCTGTATAGTTAGATGGTACTATATGGTAAATTACATATGTTTGTTTGGTTTCCCAACCCTTGTCAACCCTGTTTCAAGCAGCAGGCAGTTGTGGTTAGCAAAAAAATGCTAATAGCTTTAAGCCCCATATATGGTGGAGGCCAAACCAGAGCTATAAGGTCATCAGGTGGCCAGAAACACAACTTAGGTGGTTCGTGAAATGGTGATATGTGTTGGCCGCGTAACTGTTAGTTTGTTTTGATGTTTTTTTTCTGCTCCCTAGTGGCCAGAATTCCATTGTCGCAGCTTTATGACATTTTTTTTCTAAATGAAAATAGCACCAATATTGTCAGAACAATAATAATCAAAGTGAATGCTGAACCAATGGCCATATTGCACTTACAGTAGCTAACCTACATACTGTTTTCTTCCCATCAAGATATGATTTATGAGCATGGCCTCCACACCATCAGAACAATGGAAAGAAAATACGCAGATACATACACATGCTTCCCCGGGGGGCAATATTCTCACATCACCTAATGATATTCTGTCATCAGTAACCCCCTAACCAAATAGCCTACATTTTTATCTGTGCTGCACATTCACTAAAATGATATCACTCACCTTGCTTTAGAGGCCTCGCATTTCACTGAAAGCTAACACCCATAATGGTTGTATCTAATATAATGGGATCACGGTGAAATGCTCGTAATGGTATATTTACAATTATTGGATATACTCGCCATACTACATCTATTGAGAAATGTCGAATGGTTTCTTATGTCAATAGCAATAATGCATATGCTGTCCAAGGATATTTCACTTCAGACCAATGACAGCAGTGAAAGGGAAATAATTACACAAGATGCTCCATCTCTCTACTGCAGTTTGAATGTTATGGATCGCAACTAACCAAGTACTTCATGTGACATTTTTCCTCTAATACTACTGGGAAAAAAAACAAGAAAAAAACAATGGGTACAGAGAGAGGAAGGGTTAAGTTTGATACGGAAATGTCACAGAACCTGAGGGACAAGTGGTAAATAAGCCTCGACACTGACACTGTAGGATGGCACACTGCTTGGAAAAACAAAGAGTGCTCTTCTTTTTCCCCAGGCCTGCACATGCTGTGATATTAATAAGTGTCCTTCATCATTTCCCGCAGTGGGATCTTGTTAACCTATGCACCACACTTCATCAATCCTGAGGAAAACAAACTGTGTCACCATCCAGGTGCTTTTACTTAGCCTAAGTATTGAATTAAATAAATACAAACATTAAACATCTCTTGGACAGACAAAATGGAACCACTGCATTAATGCGTTTGCTGAAAGCATTAGCAAAATGTGTACAGTGAAAGGTTTTTGGTATGGTGGTCATTTTTTTTAAAGAAGGTTGCATTTTCCTGATTCAATTCAATCAATTTTTCACAAGTTTTTGTGTGTTTGATGATTGATTTATAGCTGTTTCACCTTGAATGAGAGGCAGAAAGTTTGCCCACCATGCTGTAACTTGAAGCTGTGTTACTCCAGGTTTTGTGGGAGACTTCATTGCCATCAGCCATGGAGGTATTTCTTCCTTTGAACAGTCCTGCTTGGGGGTGAACACATCATGGGCAATGGGTCAGATACAGTATCACTCATTTCAAAGTGGAAAAGGTGATTCAATCATTGATGACCGACAGAAATTCACTAAAGTTGAACGCACTGAAATATTAAAGTAAAATTGGTCCTGACCTGCATAAAATACACGCAATGAAAAAGCAACAACCTTATGAAATATACAGTCAGTCTGTCTCCGGCAACTGGATAGACACTTTTCGCAACAATAGGAAAAGTATGACTAATAATGGCTTTCAATTAAGTTTAGTTCCAAAGCCTTTGTGGAATGTAGACTAATTTAATCTTTAATTAAATCTAAATTATAGCTTTTTTCCCACCTTGGCTTTTGCAATTAGAGGTGTAAGAAATATTGAAAATATCAAGTATTGTGATATTATGTTTTGTGATACTGCATCAATTCTCTAAAACACTACTGATTTTTAACTAAAAGTTTAGAAGCAAAGATTAAGTCAGTCAATATTGTATTTCATTTGCAAAGAGATGCACCGTCTCAGTGTATGTGCCCTCTCGATGTAGCTCTATGATGGTGGATGTTAGAGGGAAAACCATAATAAATGCACATGTATATCCCACTGTTCTGATTGCATAAAATAACTTTTTAATGCATATGGCAATGTGTTCTTTATACCATGACAGCTTTCCTAAAAGTAGATTGAAAAACTTCACAATATATTGCCTAGCTTACAGTATTGCAATATATTAAATCGTAACCACTGTAACATGATACATATTGTATCAACATACATATTGTGCCAATACACAGCCTTAGTAGCAATAACCGTTCAATTTATTTTGTTCTGTAGAAGCTTTCTATATATGTTAGCGTTTCATTATCCACAACATAAGTTCAAATTCTGGTCATACACATCATCTGTTGATAAGAAGACAGCAGTAGCATTAGTTAATGGCTAAAGTAAAGCAAAAGAAGGATGAAGATGAACATGAGAACGTGTTGGTGTTATGACAGCTTGATTTACAGGTCACTAATTGGATCTGAACTCGCCTTCAACAGTTCATCCTGGTAAAATGCCCTCACTACCAAACACAAAACAAAACACTGCCGTAATTGGTTGAACCCAGGCTCACCTGTCTGAACTGTAGACATGGTCACTGATCAGGAAAGCTCCTCTGATCATGCAGGAATCCTTACAGTTACTGCTATCTATCTGCTGAACACAGAGTCAGGTAATGTGCTTATCAGGAGAAAGCATATAATTAAACACACTTGATCTTTTTATAGCCACCAATTGCATTGTACATCTTAGTACCGGTCCAAAAAGGCATATAAATGCCACGATAATGCACAACGTGTTTAGTGTGCAATAAGTACGCCATTTCCACCTGTCATTTGTACAACATGTATCCTGTACTGACTGCAATGTAAACACATCCGCCTATAAATGCTACGGTAAGAGTTAGTGACGAGGTATAAAAAAGGAAGAAAGACCACTTATGGTGGGCGGGTCCAACAAAGACCGGACTTTTAACCAGGAAACCTGTGTTGTTGACCGGTGTTTCGTTTTGTAAGTTACGTTAGTGACGTTTGTCACATTTTTTATTGACGTTTTGACATGTTTTCTGTAGTTGTGTTACATTGTTTCCGTATGTGTTTTACTTTTATTTTTGCATGAACCTAACTGCGTACAAATGACAAGCAAAAAGGCTAAAATATATACTCATGAAACACGGAATGTCAGTGTAATGTCATCGTACTTATATGCCTTCCCGTAAGAGTGGGTTGCTTACTACGGATGCTAAGTAACTTGTGAAAATAGAAGTCTACAGTCTCAAAGCTTTAACCTTAGTTTTCTCTTATTCTTACCGTCCAGAGTAAAAAATATAATTGGTGGAAGTAGTGTATTTTAAAAGTTCACAATCAACACAAAGTAGTTGTGCACAAAGCTCCTACAACAAGTAGCATAATGTGAAGTAAATGACAGAAAAGTCTCTTGCTCTAGGTAATTTGTTTACATACTGTACCATACACACTGCCACCGACTTGATTACCAAGCTGTAGCAGCACTCATGACCTCGAGCAGTTTAGAGGGAATAAATGCATTTTGGTATTGAGAGCATTTCCATCTAACAACACACAAATCAGCTTGTGAAAATGCAGCTTACCTTGGGTCATCGCACCCAGCTCCATGGGAAGAGCTCTAACTGAATCCGTGATTAAAAAAAAAGGAAAAAGAACAGGAGGAGGATTGGTTCCTTTTGACTGAACACACTGTGATATATTCATCAATACTGCTGAAACCATGCAAGCAAGGACACAGATAGTTTAGCCCTTCTATTCTCGGCGAGGCAGATAGTGCCCCTCTTGTTAAATTCATCTGTCAATGGTGTTAGAGGAGGAGATAAGAAGTGGAGCGACCACCACATGGAATCCGTCGAAGTCATATCGATCACTCTTGCCTTCATTTCAGCAGGGTGGTTAAAAATGATTAGAGTTCCGGAACTGAAGTTAATTCTCAGGGATTGGCTCTCTATAACAAGAGTGTGACATAATCAATGCAAATGATCTCGCACTCCTGCGCTATCAAATCCAGCACCTCTCATAGGCACCGGCTTAATCAAGGACTATCTATCATTGTTTAAGATTTGCATTATAGCTGTCTGCAAAGAACCTTACGCTGTGCGTCCTGCCAAGCATATTCTGCACTGTGCTTTTCAATGCTCACCATAAGAAATAGCTAAGCCAATGAGCACTCACTGAATAGAAAATATGAAAACAATGTTGTTGCCATTCCTTATGTGTTTATCGATCCAACCAACCCGTTCTCACTCCCAACTCCTCACATACCGCAGCTTGGTCAGTGGCCATCGGTGTCTGATACCGACACACAGAAGCACCCTATGGCGTTTCTATGTAACACTTTCAACTAACTCCAATGTAAACCCACCCACGTCCTTATTAGATGCTCAGAGCAACGGTATAAGTAGTAGTATAAGTGTGCAGTAGGACTTTCACCCAGGTGTCCACTGTTGGAGTCTGTGTGATAGTAAAAGTCAACATTGACTTATTTTGTCTCATCAATCGTTAGTCATGTGACTTGTCAGTATAGCTAGTCACGTGAGTCGCTACTCACTCAGTAGCTATAACTCAGTAATCACGATCTGAAAACAAAGAAAAAGGGTTTATTGGCTAACATCATCAAAAACAGGCTGCAGTTACAACTTCAGGTCCTGTATCCAAGGTTCCACTTTTGTGCAATTTTCACAAAAAAATAAATCTTATATATAACATTTTTTGTTTCACTGACATACTGAAATAAACCTGAAAAAACAATATCAGGGAGACTGGATGAGAGGCCTTTTCACAGAAAACATTCTGATATGTCACAGTAGCTCAATTGCATTTAGCCTCTGCTGTTGTGGAGCCAGCGTTAATGTTATTAGTAACACCTGTGCTTTTCCTACACTGACAAAATGTCTGCTACAAAAAAGGGTTTATTTTTACACCTTTTCACAGTTTTTACTATTAATATCAGTAAAACGATTCAATGACATGCAAAATGATAGTTTTCATTACTCCACATCTGCTGCTGCAATAACATACACAATTTACCGGCATTCCATGATCTCAGTTTTCATGATAGATGGTGTATAGGGGGGAGGTGGCATTTTCACTTGGTGGCCTTGAGTCATCATGAACATGGCTCGTGAAAGTCAGGAGAAAAGGCACAGTGAAGGGATACACAGTGCAATTTTGATGTCTGGAGCTGTGCAAATATGTTACTTATTATGACTGACGGTGAATGGAAGGTAAATCAAGTGGTTGCTGCAGCAATGACATTTCTCTCTTTTTTTCCCTCTAATGTATTACTCCACAGTTTTCCCGGGGGAGTTGCCATAGCTACTCGTTCAACACCTGTTGGTCAACAGAAAAAGAATTGATCACTGCCAATTCAACATCTCTCCCACTCAGGCTCTCTCTATATAGTGAGAATCACAACCAAAAGCATTTCCTTTTGAATAAATGCCTTTCAGTTAAATGTGTTTCTTAGGCAAACAATGTTTGGTTTACAGCACATATTGTTCTGTACACAAGTTGTCTTATTCTCCATAACTTGAGAATATTGATGAAAAGCAGGGATCGGTGGGCTACCGACCACACGAACAGCTCTGTGTATCAGTAATCGTTTAACACCCTCTGCTCGCTTCCCTTCGACATTTGGTAATGTGTGGCAGAATGTAGCACTATAAGTCAAAGTAGAGATCACATGCAGACATCATAATCAGACATGCGTACATCATAATAGCCGTTACACAGGGCAAAACATTGAGGAATTCCCTTTACATATTTTATACACTTGTGCCGCATATTACATCGTTCATTATGCAGGTAAAAAAATATCAGAATACATTGTTCAACTACTTTTTTTCTGTCATTGCGTGTCAAAACCAATTAGTTAGTGTAAGGCAAAACATCATGGTTGGGCTTAAAATAAGTAAGAAAAGTAAAACACAAAGGGAAACAACTGAAAACATGTCACAGGTGTCAACACAAAACATGTGACAAATGTCACATACATAACTTACAAAACAAACCACCCACCCACCAGAAGTCTTTCTTGCTTTTTATACTGTGTCGCTAACTCTCTCCGTAGTATTTTTACACAAATGCAATTAAATTGCAGTCAATACAGACTACATGGCGTACAAAAGACATTAAAGAAATCAAGAAAGGCGTACTTATTGCACACTAAACACCTTATGCATTGTCTTGGCATTTATATGCCTTTTCGTGTAAAAAGGCTGCATTGTTTGTAAAATGTGGCCCTGGCTTGTTCATCATTGTACATTTGCTTCCTCAAAGGGTTGAGAATTCATAAAAGTCCACTTGAGTTTGCAGAGTAATGGTAGACACTTTAAATGGCAGCAGGGATTACCCAAAGGGAAGCGACAAGGAAAACTCAACAAGGGCTTGTTAAACAATAGGGATGCATCACAGATTTTCTGGGCTCTAAGGGACTCTAACATGGGAGGAACCAGGAAACTCAGGTTCAGAGAATAAAAAGGGACACACAATGTGGAGAGCTGGGTATCAGAGGCTCCAGGATTCCATTTTAACCATCTTTCCAAAATTACTATTTATTTTTTAAATTTGATTTGCTTTTTTTCATACGTATCCCATGTTATGAATTATTAAAGTGCACAAATTCAGCTAAAATTCTATTTTCCACAGTCTTCTCTTGAAAGAGCTAGAATGTGAACAACCCACTAATAAACAAAAACAGAAAATTACTTTCACCATAAATTCATTTCAGATACCAAATCTTCTTTTGATCATTTTCTCTGTGTTTGTCCTTTTAAATTCATAAATACACTGGGCTCTCATCATTCTCAGTCAATGTATATTCATGCAACGGTGCATATGATATCATACAAAAAGCTTGCCGTTATTTTTTGTGCATTTTCCAGTAGCAATCAGTGCACCTGCACAAGCCCCCTGCACTGATTAGGCAACAACATTACTTGGTTAGATTAAGGAAAAGATCGTGATGTGGAGTTAAATAAGTACGTTTGAATATTTAGTTAAATTTAGGCAAAAAAAAACACTTGGTTAAGTTTAGGTAAATATTATGTTTTGGGGTTAAATAAGTACATTTGAAATATTTAGTTAAGTTTAGGAAAAAAAAAATACTTGGTTAATTTTAGGTAAAGATTGTGGTTTGGGTTAAAAACAAGTATGTTTGAAATACTTGGTTAAGTTTAGGCAAAATAACTACTTGGTTAGGTTTAGGAAACTATTTGAAAGTTTGGGTTAAAAGAACTACGGAAGAGGCGTTACTTAAGGATGGAAGTTACGTGACAAATAAACCAACGTTGACTTCAAGTTTCACACGGGACACAAACAGCGGAGTCCTGGGTGAAAGTCTGGTGTTTTTAGACCCACCAATCAAACCCGACCTCCTCCCTGCATGGACGTTATCACTCTTAATACTACATCACTTGTCCTGGCTCACGATTGCATGGAATACATACAAATGTATTACTTGGGATTATAGTGCATTACTTGTTGTAGGTATAGCTACAAACAGTGTATGAGAACAGCCAGTCTCAGTAGAAGAGACTCCAGCAACTGACTGAGGACACAGCCTAAATACATTAGGGATAATAAGGTAGGCCTTAATTAGAAGCTGCTGAGACAGGGGAGCCTGGGACTGCATGTGGGGGAAACACAATGGGAGACTCGAGGACTTCGACTTGACAGTTCTGCAGTGTGTTGTATCTCAATTCAAAGGCTGCATCCTCTTAAAAACCCAATATGTCAGAACAGGTTGACAGACATGTCCTCTTCTAAAGGCTTCTCCAAACGTAGAAACATAAATGCAGCCTTCCTTGGTTGAAATTGGAGGACACAAAGTGCTCTGCCCTTTGCGGACCATTATACAATGGCCAATTGTTTAATGGTGCGTTGAGAAGGTCCTTGACAATGTAGGGAAGTCAGGAAATATCATGTTACCACGTCACCTTAACCTTGTGTTTGCATCCAGGTGATGAGTAACAGAAGCAAGGCACTGCTTGTTACAAATAAATGGAAGTTAATGGTGTTGCATTTAAAAGTAACATATTGTCCATCATTTGTGTGAAATGTCAAAGTATATAATCTGTAATTGGATATTCGGGACTTTGCCCTTTCTTCAAACTGGTATTTGTCAGGCAGCCAGAACACGCATGTATTTTATTTCATACTTTAGTATGCATTCTACGGGATCTGACACGCTGCTTCCTCTTGTTGAAGATCACAACTGCCACATTCTGCACCCCCATCAAAAGAACATCATCTATTCGGGAGACATTTTTGTACTGCAAGAGTTCTCTTGCATCACGGAAAAGAGTTCTCTTGCTAGCTTGTAAAGGGGAAAGAAATAAAAGGGACGAGTGATTTGGTTGGCGTGGAAATAAAACTCCCCAACACATACTTATAATGCATTTTTCCTTATCCACATGTCCAGCCGTGCCACAGGTCCACACTTGCATACTGCTTCTGGACAAAAATGACCAAAAATCAGCATCAATGCCCTGAGGAACCCTGATGAACACAAAAATACATAAAATACCCAAACTACATCTGAAGATGAATGCTGAATTAGCATTACCACAATCAAATGAAATCTGATATTCTAATCATGAGGCATTGGTTAAACAATTTCAAGTAAGCTTTTTTCAGTAGAGTACTTGTCTCCACTGGTTGTACAGAAAAAATCAGTGAACGTGAAAATTTAATCCACAGCACAAAACTGGTAAAAACCCATCTAAGCAAATCCAATGTGAATGTAGATGATTTCTCTTCTGTGTCCTGATTATATTATCCACATAGTAATGAACAGGAAAAACGTGTACCATTCTTCTGTCTGATTTACACACCTACATGATTTCCAGTGGCTGCCATTCTGTGCAAACAAGGTGACAGAGGAGGAGACGACGACTCGCTGTGAAGCACCGTAGGCAAGAATTCAGCACAGTGAGGATGATGAACATAATATGATGAGTTGATATTCAGATTGCGACGATGTAAAGGAAACGTCACCCCCACTCCGCCGCCACCAACCCCCTCAGGCCATTTCAGACTCCAACTGACTCCTGCTTGATAGTAGTGTCAGCCGATGATTGACATTTGCTAATTTCCCACTTTTGCATGGGCAGTTTAAGGACAGTTAACGGCTCGAGGCTCTGAGCAGGAGTCCATGTTAATGACAGCCCCTGCTGGGGCAAAAATGCAGCCTTAGAACAGTTCATGTGGGCTCCATCTTAATAATCATGGATCCATGGCTCCACTGAGTGTCAATGAGGGAGTATATTTCAGTGAAAAAGACAGAGGCAGCTTTTAGATTTCAATTGTACAAATGAGGAGTGAGCTTTTTGCAGCATTGCTATTGAAAATATAGCAGGAGGCAAGGTATATTATTGCTAAACTTAAAACTCAAAGTATTAGAGGAGCAAAATACCTCTGGATTCACCTCCAATTTCACGATCTGCGGTTGTTTCACTTTTGCAACGGTATACTGACAAATTGGGATTGATATGCTTTGATAACACAAACTTTTCAGGCCTTGGTGTTTTCTTAATTGTCCACATCACCACAGATGCAACAAACCAGACCTATTAACAAAGGTGCAACAAAGCAATTTAACAGCATATTTAGACTAGCAAGATATGTAAGAGTTTTATTTTCCAATACCATAGACAGTATATAAGAAGTGGACGTAGTCCCCGTGACGTCACCCATTGGTTTATGGACAGCCGTTAGGAAGCCCTGAATTCGGCATTTTGGCCGTCACCATCTTGTTTTTTTGCAACCAGAAGTGACACAAGAGGGTGGAGCTAAGCACAAACAAACACTGAATAGGACATTTTAGGCGACCAAAAAGGTTATAATTAACTTTCATGAACTGAAAACACACTGTAAAAGGGTTAAATTACTATGATGAAAAGACTGAAAACTCCCAGACCGGGCAATGCCGTGGTAGCGACCTGTCAATCACAAGGTAGTGGATGTGAGTGGATGCCAGGAAAAAAAAAGTAATTCTAAAAACCTTGGAAAATGGTCAGCTATAACAGTTTTTTTTTTCATAATGGGCTAAACCATAACCACTATGGTCCTTTTACTGCAAATATCTCAAAATCAGTAATAACACATCCATTTTAGAGTAGACTGTTGCTGCATTTCCAGATCCAATTTTGAGACCCAACCAAGCTCTTTCTTTCTATTTTCTTGCCTTTACACTCAAGCATTGCAAGCTACTTGGTTTCCAATCTTATTCACAGAAACATGAAAGACATCAATCATAAGGGTTGACGGCTGTAGTTGTAGCGAGTTGATAACTCACTATCACCTGTGCTGTTTCCCATAAACCCCGCTGCTTCCTGTTGAAACGAGGATGTTGCTACCACTCTGCCTCCCTGCTGTTTGTTTTCAAGTGCAAAATGAATGACAGTTACAGCCAATATGCATTCAGTCCAGGAAGTCTAATGTGAAGCCAAAACTGTGCATGTTTGTATTCATTGAAATATTAGGCTAACTATTGATACACATGTTGTGGAGTCATTCAACAACTGTTTGAAACCTTGGTAAAAATGTGTTGGTGCATATTACAGAGCAACAGTTTGCTTTCAAGAAAATAACATAAAAATAAAAAAGATCGCCGTTACACTAGGCTTCAATGTATAATATGTGGCCTACAGGATGAGGTCTGAAATGCAAATGATGCACATCAAATTGGTGCGATAACAGTTAGGTTCTCTTGAAGTCAGTGATTGAAGCATAGACTGTATAAGAAGTGGACGTAGTCACTGTGACATTAACCATTGGTTTGCAGACTATAGTTTTCAAGCCTGGAGTTCGGCATTTTGGCCGTCGCCATCTTGGTTTATGGCTGTTGCAATCTTGGTTATTTGCAACTAGAAGTAACACCAGAGGGTGGAGCTAAGTAAAAACGAACGCTGAAAAAACATTTTTTTAGGTGACCAAAATGTTACATTTTACTTTCATGAACTGAAAACATACTGTGAAAGGATTAAAGACAAAAACACAGACAACACCCAAACTGGCAGCGACCTGTCAATCACAAGGTAGCCACGCCCTAAAGCATACCCTGCTTTATGGTCTATTTGATGCTAAATGGGACCATAATTTACTAAATGAGCATCATGTTGTGTCAAAGAAGACTTGAAAATAGCGATTGAGACCATAAACTCATGTTTACAATATTTACTGAGGTAATAAATCAAGTGAGAAGTAGGGTCATTTTCTCATAGACTTCTATAAAATCAGACTTCAATACTCAACAATACTGATACCAATACTAAATCCCATAGAAAAATAAACCTGCAAAGCTGATCTAAAAACCAGACCTTTAAATCTAAAAAAATGTGCATCTTTTTTCAATAAATACAATTGCTTTTTAAATATGAACCAACCAAAGCCACCATATCCTTATGTTTGACATTTAAGAACACATTTAAAGGCTGAAATAAAGGTTAGTATATGTCAGAGGCACTAATTGGGCAGCAACAGGTGCATCTGTTTAAAGTCTCTTCACAGCTGTGGCACACACAGGTGTTTTCATTTGTTCTGGCTGATTAGAGCTCATAGATTTGTGGGCAGAGCACAGACTGTGCTGGTCTATCTCACAGTCATGTTGCTTTTTGCTGCACCTTTTTCAGACTACTGACGCTTTTGTTTAGATTTTTCAAGCTTTTATAAATGTTTTTTTTGTCTAATTAGAAAAACAACGTCAACTAAAGGACAGTTCCCCCCATGCCCATAAGCTCACAACATAGATACAACTGACCCCATAAACAAAAAGGCATCAGAAAACTCAAGTGCAATTATAAATACAATGAAAACTGGAAAAGAGATCCAGGTGCAAATATGCAATCAATTACTAGTAACACTTTATTTTGCAGCCCCCGCATGTTTTTCCTAATAATTTATGAAGTGAAAATAATGTTCTAATTTTTTAACAAATAGAGACAATAGGCCTGTTTTTAATGAGCCAGAGCTGCACAGAATTGATTGTCCGCAATCTCAAAACAATGCATGCTGGTTACATCCACCGACTGCAAGAACTCAGTACATGATGGGAGACGCATAGCTTGCCCTTGATCTAAGAGCCCATTGTTTTGCTCAAACACATTGCCTTTGATAGAAAGTCATCATTTTTGTTTGATTGCAAATATTTTATTACTCATCTTTTGTATGAATATGTATTCTATTAACAAATAAATCTGTGGTTCCTGACAACTTAAACAGCCCAGAGAAGCTGAATAAATTCAGTCCAAACACACTAAGAACTTTATTTATTTATTGTAGTTGTTATGAACACAAAACTTTGGGTACCAACTGGGAATTGAAGATTTTCCTAAAATAACATCAATAGAAATTGAACTATCTGAACAGTTTAATTGTGCCTGAAAGATTAATCAGCCATGTCACACGAAATTTTCTATGAAAGACACGGTAATCTTAAGTCATTTTTTGTGCAATAAGAACGCCATTCTTGCTTTTGTAGTGTCATTTGTACGGCGTGTAATCTGTACTGACTGCAATGTAATCACATCCACGTAAATATGCCACACTCAGAGCTATTGACGTAGAATAAAAAGTGAGAATGGCAGCTTATGGGGGGCGGGAACCCAAAATATTTGCATCCCAACTCGTCATATACCGCCCTTTGGCATCACCACACCTCCCACGCCTCTTGGCGACCACGCTTCTTGGCGTCAAAACCACTATAGTTGCCCTTGGCGTCACTTTAGGATTAGGCAACAAAACCACTAGAGGTAAGGTTTAGGAAAGAACTACATGGTTGGGCTTAAAACTACTATGTTTATACAGCATTTACTGATGCAGTGGATGGGTTTACATTGACGCTATATATGCGCGGCGCTATCGAACGCTGATAGCCGTGACAAAACGTCAGTATTTGAAGCCCTGGGAATGAGTACAGGCTGACATGGATGGTAAATCTTTAGAGATAAGCCAGTAAAAAGTGACACAGTGACACCAACAATACTGATACCATTACTAAATTTCATTGAAAAATAAACCTGCTCAGCAGACATGTAATATAAGACCTAAAATCCAAATGTAAACTCTTTGCTTCTTTTTGTTTTTATAAATTAAAACTTCATGTTGCTTTTTAAATATGAACCAACCAAAGCCACCAGATCCTTATGTTACACATTTAAGAACACATTTAAAGGTTGAAATAAAGGTTAGTATAATGTCAGAGGCACTAATTGGGCAGCAACAGGTGCATCTGTTTAAAGTCTCTTCCCACCTGTGGCACACAAGTGTTTTTCACTTGTTCTGGCTGATTAGAGCTCATAGATTTGTGCAGAGCACAGACTGTGCTGGTCTATCTCACAGTCGTGCTCTGTTTTGTTCTACCTTTTTCAGACTGGACAACTGACATTTTTGTTTAGAATTTTTTTGGAGCTTTTATGAATGTTTGTTATTAGAAAAACAACACCCGCCTCCCACGCAAATTATACCCGCAGCATAGATACAACTGAACCCACAAAGAAAAGGCATCAGAAAGCTCAAGCACATAACAAAGAATAAATACAATGGGAATTGGAAAAAGGATCCAGGTGCAAACACCTTCCAATGAGATTGGGTTGGAGTGATCAAGGAAACTTATGTCCTGTGTCCCTGCTTTACTTCTGCTTAAGTTGTGTTCTTAAGCCAACCAACAAACAATAGTTTATTTTCTTAAAGATCCATTTAGACCAAAGTAAAAAAAAAAAATCCTGTATTGTTGGGAATTTATTCTGCATATTTGTTTAATTGTACTCTTGCTTGTAGACTCCCTTGGTTATACAAGCAAACAACTGGCATTTCTTTTGGAAATTAGTATTTAATTTACATATAGGAATATAAGTTTACAACCAGGTACATGAGCTACAACAAGTATTGGTTTTTATTCATACCATTTTGATAAAACCTCAATTTATTACTTTCTATACGTTATCTTCCTTTCTACTGCATCACTGTGTCATATTTTATCTTGTTTTATGTTTTATTCACACCCAACATGAAGCTGAGTCAACCCGGGTGTTACAGTTCAGGCTGATTAGACAACCTGAACTGAAAACACCTGTGTGGGCCTTTTTAACACGACATGAAGAGAGGTTAAAACACGCTGCTGTTGCTCTCCACATTAAGAGATCTGATGCAGATGTGATGCAGTGCAACGCCTCTGCAACTCACTCACTGGTTTGACTTCACATGCATTTCAAAACATGCCTCATGAATATTTTATGTCCATCCCAAGGGAACGCTTTTGACATCAGCAAAGCAATCAGCCACTTGTTTACTCACAACTGGCTGTAAGAAGAGAAAGAACGGACCCTTTTGTATACCCATCAAATCATTTTTAAATAAATATTTTACCCGGCTGCCTTTCGGGCTCTCTTTGCTCAAACGTGCACACAGTGAGTGTGAGTGACGTTTGCGCAGGCTTGTGAGTAGGGCCTGGGTCAAAGACTACTTGCAAATCAATGTCTGTGTTTTAATCGGTGTGCAGTACATGATGGCAGGGATTTACCGCACCAGCACAATTAAGACTGTGTCAGCAAAGTCGACAGGTTGTCAATCACACAGAAATATACTAAATTGACTTTCAAATACATTCCTGTTACTGTCAGAAAACTAATTGCATTGATCTATGGCAAACCTACACTTAAAAACAAACAGAACATTGGGATGTGGCTGACTGAGAGTGGATATTGATGTGGTTATTTTAGGACTGAGGATTTTCATTTGCCAAGATTTTGTGCTGATATTCACAGTATGTCTGAATGTCAGCATTGCAAAAAAATAATAA
>CAKALG010014652.1:0-10605 GCA_916700815.1 Helicolenus hilgendorfi | reverse complement strand
GTCCGTCATCCAGCAGGCCGTCCGCAAATTCCTCCTTCTACGGCGGCAGAAGAGGGTTCAACAGGGCATTGTCAAAGCTCAGGTACTACAGTCCGTGTTGAATTTGGTACAAATGACTTCTGTTCTCTTATTAAAAAACTCAGGTGTTGTGATGCTAAGTAATAGTCCAAAGTACAGATATTAGTGGACAAAGAAGTCAATGAAATGTTGGTGTCTGTAACGGTGTATTGTTTCTGACCAAAAGTCAAACTGTCCAACCTTCTTCCTAGGACATGTGAACACATGAGGGCAGTAAGACTCTAACAAAATCTTTGGTTTGAATGGATGGTAGTTGGAGACTTTTGTTTTTTATTGAGTTGATATATACCATTTTAATCCTCACGCTCCTTTTCTCATAAAATGGTAAACATCCTCTGATCCGATGCACACATTTTAGCAACTAATTTGAGTTTTTGTTTTAAGTGTCTTTTTTTTTTTTCTTCTTCTCTCCATCTCCCCCCAGGCTCTGTGGAGAGGACATCGCTCCCGCAGACTAAATGACAACGCCAAGGTGGTTAAGTTGAGACACCGCTTACGCAAAGTCTCTGCCGGCGCCCGAGAGGAGGACAAACTGTGCAACAAGACGTCGTCTGCTCTGGACTACCTCCTTAGATACAAACACTTCTCCTACATTCTAGAGGCCCTGAGAAATCTCGGTAAGGTTTGCCATTTCTGGAAATTCACCCATACGATGCTACAACCACATTATTATTTTTATAGTTGAGATGTATTTTAACCATACGGCCATAGTGAATCTGCATGATTAATTCTTCATGATACAGTATTCCTAATCTGACAGATGCATTTTAATATCAGACTACATCAGAATGAAATTAAAAAGGACTGCAACTCATTTTTCAGTATAAATTAATCAAGAAAAATAAGGTAAAGTCCATCAAAGATTAGTTCCAAAAGTAAAGTTTTTGCTAATTTGGGACCGCTGTAATGGACATTTAATAGACATCTGTACGAGGTTCAGGGACTTTAGTCTGTTATTCTATTGCTATTACAGTTATTGATTCGAGCCTGGGCGAGTCAAGACCCTCAACTGTACCCACTGCAATCCTGCAATAGAGTTGAGACTGAGTTCATTACATAAGAAGGTGGCTGACGTGTGGTCTCAAAATCTAATGTGTGTACTCTAAAAATCCAATTAAGTGAAGGCCTATCCACCTCATAGAAAGAAATATGAGTATCCTTGTCGTCAGTCTTTTCAGTCACGCAGTTTGACCTGACTGCTCACAGAAGACCGTCTGTGTGTGTGTGTGTGTGTGTGTTACGTGTGTGTGTGTATGCACAGAGACCGCCACCAGGCTGTCCCCAGAGTGCTGTGAGCGGCTGGTAGAGAGCGGAGCCACCAACGTCATCTTCACACTCATCCGCTGCTGCAACAGGAGCGTCCCCTGCATGGACGTCATCACCTACGCCATCCAGATCCTCCTCAACCTCTCCAAGGTACCAACCCCAGATCTGCTCTGTTTATCCAGTGTTGCCATGATAAGAAGTAATCAGGCTCTTGTGCTCAGGGCGCTCTGTGGCAAACACACGTTTATGATACTTGCACGTGTTGTTCAACAAGATAATCTTCACAAATGAACACCACTTTTATGATTATTGAAGTGTGAATGCTATCGCCAGAAATAAAAAGCTAACATTAGGCTATAAAAACAAACTACACCATGGTGGCATGAAAACGAGTATACACAACGAGGCTGTAAAGGCGGACGAGTCCGCGTGATGACGTTTAGTAGTCTCATTTAGCTACTGCCTTTTTTAAGATACACGTAAAAGCTTCAAAATTCACGAGTGGGATATTTACTGATGTATTTTATATGTCTGTATCTGTATTCCCAAAATGTCAAACTATACTTTTAACTACATATTTATTGTGTCAGTTTGATAACTTCTAGTTTATAACTTATTACTACTACTCATATTAGTTCATGTTAAAGTACTAATACTGCACACCATGCTGAATAACCAGTAACTGAGGATTGACGGAGAAGGCCACAGCATGTCCTCTCTCGCTTCCCTAAAGACTTTCTGTTCCTTTTTTTTATACCAGGCTCAGTTTCTCTTCTGCAAAACCAAGTTCAAACTGAGGGCCAATGTCTTTTTGTCTCCGTGTTAAAGTTTAGTGGTTCCTGTTTCCACAGTTTAGTGTGCATCATTGTGGATACTGCTGGAACATTCTGCAAAGTTTGCATTTTCATTCATAATGAGACCAAAAATAAACGAAAATGTTAGGCTCTGATCAGACAGAGCATGTTTTGCAGGTTGAAATACTATGAACTACATACCCAATAGAGAGCCTAAGTCACCCCCTTCCGGTGGAGCGACCATTAGCTACCGCGAGCGACCATAAAAGTAAGACAGAAATTATGTCTATTGCCGATGTACAACTTGGTGCTAATACTGTGGCAACGAGAGTGTCTGCGGATGCTGTGGAGCAGCTAGAACGGGACATGGACAGGTGCAAATGGTTTTCCATCCAGTGTGATGCGTCCGTTGACTCCAGCGATACGGCCCAGCTGGCTGTCTTGAATGCCATGAAATCTAAGTTCAGAACAAGACTGACAGATGAACATTTAAATGACTCCATAAGAGTGAACCTCTTGTTGACTCCATGCAGTGCCAGTCATCTCACTAACTGTTAAAAAGACTCAATGCATGTAATACATGCATGTGAACTGCAGATGATGAAGGGAAGTGATATGTGGACAGACAGAAAATAAGGACAAGTAAAATAAGTAACAACATTGTTTTGCGGAAGAAGCTTATTCAGCTGATTTGGGTGGAGCCGAGCAATTTGAATAAATGTTAATAATAATAATATAAAATATGAGTAGCTCTCAGACACATTAATTCTGTCAAAGTAGCTCTCAGAGGAAAAAAGGCTGGAGACCCCTGGTTTAAACAGTCATTCAGTCATTTAGGAATGATGTAATGAAAGCATTAAAGATGGTTTTCAAAAAAAAAGATATTAAGTTTCTGCAATAAGAGGTGAAACTGGAGGACTGTAAACCAAGATGAGATTAGACTGAGTCTGGCTCTCTGATGACAACTGAATTGAAGAAAGTTTTCCTGTTTTCTCCAAAGCTGGAATACCCCATTCCCTTAACATAAGTTTGGGCTTTCCAAACTTCTGTCACAGACTGTTTGCTTTTATTGATTTCTCACTGTGCTTTGTGGACTTTGATTGCTTGACCTGCAAAATAATCCGCTGGACTGTGGCAAAAATATGTTGACAGTAGCCTCAGCCTTTAATATCTAGTTTTTCTTTTCTCTGTTTTAATTTACTTTGAACATTTAATATTGTCATGTTGCATTATTAAACTCTTGCATCAGACTTGGCAGCAGCACCATAATTGTTTGGGGGGTAATGTGGCTTTATCAGCTTTTCAGACATTCTTGGTCAACAACAATCAAAGAATATTTATTCTTTAGTGAATAATGTCTAGAGGAGAAATGCACAAGCATTGTGATATTATCCTGCATGGAGCGTTACATCTTTGCAAGAGGTTACAGTTAGGGTTGGGCCAATGAATGATCCCACATTGTGGATGTAACGAGCAATCCCAAAACAATAATCTGTGAGGCTGTACTTAGGAACAGTGGTGCTTTGAGTTAAATAGTGTGTTGGCATGCCAACATGTGCTACGTATTAGCACTAAACACAAAGTACAGTTTAGGCTGATGGGAATGCCATTAGTTTTGCAGGTATTTGATAATACACCAAAGAATTGGACAAATTAAGAGTTTGACCTGATGATGGCACTTGATGAGCAGTGAAGGGATCACCATATGTAATTAATCTTGAGGCCTTTATTACCTCCTGCCACACCAGACTCTTTCCATCGCCTTTGCATACTTTTGAGACATCTCAAATCTTTCTCCCTGCTGTCTCTGCTGTCTCTGAACAAGTGGTTAAGTAAGGGATAATGTACAGCGAGCCGGTCATTGTTGTGAACGAATCTTTCACAACAATGAACCACTAGCTCTAAATGATCCCGCTTATTACACGGCTACTTACTTAAGAAATCAATAATTTGACACAAAGTCCGACATCTGGTTTCCTCCCTCAGTACCACAAGACCATCGAGGCGGTGTATTCGGTGGATACGTCTGTGGAAACGCTGCTGGATCTGCTGCAGAGATACCGGGAGAAGGCAGGGGATAAAGTGGCAGAAAAGGGAGGCAGCATCTTCACAAAGGCCTGCTTCCTTCTCGCTCTCCTGCTGCAAGACAAACACCGTGCTGTGGTCTGTAGCTACTACAACGAAATTACTTTTGAAATACTCTATATTATTCCAATGAGTTATAAAAATGTAATTGCCAGATTCAAATTTTACCAGAAATATAGCTATTGTAGTTTTGTAAATGTAATGCAAACTTTTTTATATTCATTAGGAGGTTATGAAGCAACCCAAGGTCTTGGATAGGATACACAGTATTTACCGCCTCACTGCTCGCAAACACAAGATGGACGCTGAAAGAACTGTTATGAAACAGAAGATGAACGCATCAATAAATGGGACCTTCTTCTTTGAAGCAACACCTCGTAAATCCCGCCCTGTGCCAAAGTATGTATACAGTATGTGTGCATATATACAGTACTGTATTTGTCTGAGATATACAGATAGTATGCGTTTGCAGCAGTAATTGACGTTCTGTTTTTGTTTTTCAGATTTGCACCGGATTGGGTTCTAAAAAAGGACAAGCTCAAAGATATTGTGGACCCTCTCAGGGCCATTCAGATGGTGGCAAACACACTCTCCATTGTGTTGTAAATAGACAAGCTTTTAAATGTTGATTCATCATCTTGTTTTTTTTCCTTTGGGAAATATTTTACATTTCCATGTTTTCCATGTATATAATAAAATGGATTTGTTTCTTAAACATGGGCCAGTTTCATCATCACTATGATTACTAGACTTACAGAGGCAGAGGGAAGCTGACTTTTTTTTGACATGCTATACTATACATTTTTTTCGACATCTTTTTTCGACATAATATGCTATGATTTTTTTTCAACAAACTATAACATTACTTTTTTATCAACAAACTATACTACGACTTTCTTTCGACATACTATCCTATAACTTTTTTTTGTATTTTTTCGACATTTTATGGTATGACTTTTTTTATATACCATAATAACTTTTCCTACATACTATACTATGACTTTTCTTTCGACAGGCTATGCTATGAAAATAAAGTCCAAAAAAGTCATACTATAGTATGTAGGAAAAGTCATTATGGTATGTAAAAAAAGTCATAGTATAGAATGTCGAATAAAAAGTCTTAGCATAGTATGTTAAACAAAAAGTCATGGTATAGCATATTGAAAAAAAATATTGCTATATTAAGTCGAAAAAATTAAGTCATAGTATAGTAAGTTGAAAAAAGTAATAGTATAGTATATCAAAAAGATTAATATTGGTCATATTATAGTATGTCGAAAAAAGGTCAGTATTGTATTTCAAAATTGTTTTAATATAGTATGTCGAAAACAAATAGTCACAGTATAGTATGTCGAAAAAATAAAAAGTCACAGTATAGTATGTTGAAAATAATCCAAAATATAGTATGTTGAAAAAAAGTCATAGTATAATATGTTGAAAAAATAAAGAAAGTCATAGTATAGTACGACGAAAAAAAGTCATAGCATAGTATATCGAAAAAAAGTTCATAGTGAAGTATATATCAGACGATGTATGGCGTCAGAGGCATTCAGAGCCAGTTCAATTAACTTGACACAATTAGATCCCATCAACCAAATAACCTTAGAGGCAATTGTGAAATTTGAAATCCTCCTCCTGCTACCTTAATATTCTGCATACAACGTTTAAAACAAACAAACAAACAGATATTCTGCAAATATTCAACACTTCTCTACTCCCAGGCTCTTTCCCACAGGCCCCGAAAAGTGCAGTTATTTAGCCACTAAATCTAGACAACTCAAAAATAAACAATAAGCTCATATCAAACCTCCCCTCAATTGAAAAGGCCGTTTTTTGAACAGCTTCACACTAATTTGGCCCTAAACAATTTCTTTTTAATATTTTCCACAGAGGATTTCGACCACACCACAGCTCCGAGACTGCTCTTGTTAAGGTCTTGAATGACATCCACTTAAACATTATAATAATTTTAAAACCTAAACCTAACTAAGTGTTTTTGTTGCCATGAACTAAGTAAGTGTTTTTGTTTGAATTCACAACATTAACCATGTGTTTATTCCGACCATAAAGTGATGCGGAGGGGTCTGACAAAGCGTCAGTATGTGACGAGTTGGGATGAGAACGTGTTGCACATGCAGGACTTTCACCCAGGGGGGCCAGCGTTTATGTCCCGCATGAAAACAAGTTTTATCTCAAACCATGATCTTTTTTCTAACCCTAACTAAGTAGTTTTGTTGCTTAAACCTATCCATGATGTGTTACAACGTTTACCGCTACTGTTTCACAACGTTAACAATGTGTTACAACTTCATCCACACGCAAACCTTCTGCATCAATATACTACGCAAAAAGCTGCCCCCATCCGCCCAAACAGCTTAATATGACGAGTAGGGATAAGATGCCGTTGCCATTCTCAGGTCTCTTCTGTTCAACCTCTACATGCTACCACTAGTTCAGATCATTGAAAACAACATATTTTATCATAATTATGCAGATGACACAGATTTATATAACCATATCACCAGGGGACTATGGTCCCATACAAGCTTACGAATAAGTGCATTGAACCAGTTGTTGGATGTGCCAAAAACATGCGAAGAAAAAACTGAAAATACTGTATTTGGACCCCTAAAATTAACCATTAAAAGTCAGTGCTCAGCTTCAGTCGCAAACGTTAAAGACCACAAACCGAGCCAGAAATTTTGGTGTAGTCATGAACTCGGACCTCACACTGACTTCCTGTGTGTCAAATAATTTATTTTATATTGTTGGTTTATAAAGCACTGAATAGTTTAGGGACAAAATACATGTCTGATCTGCTCATACAATAAGATCCATGAGAGGAAGCCGAACACAGAGAGTTTCATTAAAATTTTCTACAGACGACAGCACTGAATTGGGGACAGATGATTGATGAAATGTTCTGCAGTACTTGTGTACCTCTTTCCTCTGGTTAATCATTTACATATTTGTCCATCCAGCTCATGTCACTTCCAGTTAACGAAAGCTTTTACTGGCAAGAGGGCAGGGTCATCACACCATCAAAACACCCACACAATCTCAATGTACCAGTAGATCTTCCCTTACACCTGATCTCAGGTTAATTACCATGGGCTGAATATGGGCGTTTTGTCATGGCTAAATTTAAATGCAATATTATTTTTCCTCATGATATCACCACTCGCTGTACAGGAGATAATGGACATCCTTTGCTGAAGGAAAAGTAGCAATAAAACAATGTAAAAAACAACAACAACTTGATTACAAGTAAAGTCCTGCATCCAAAGCCCTACTTATGTAAAATCAACAAAATATACTGAAAGTATCACAAGAAAGAGTACTAGTACTTCATTAAAAAAAAAAAAAAAGCTTCACCATATAATCTATTATTATATATCATGTTATGCATTGAAAGGGCCAGGAGCCACAATCTTTAACAATGTGCTGTATTTGATAAGCTTATCATATGTTTTAATATAAAATCTTGATCTGTAAAGTAACTAGTACCTAGCTGTCACCTAATTGTAGTGGAGTAAAAAGTACAACCTCTGAGATGTAGTGTAGAGAAGATGCAGTAGAAGTATAAAATGGAAATACTCAAGTAAAGTACAAGTACCTTCAAACAGTTAATGTACTTAGTTGCTTTCCAACACTGTTATACTATGTTTATGGGCAGAATACTATGTATTTAGTACCTGCTATATGGAAAACCTCATCCGTAATGTATTGAAATGTTTCATTAAGAGTGCATTAGAAATACATCCTCAAAAACTATTGTGCTTAACAGAATTACAGGCCTGACTAATAAAAAGAGAGTAGTGTCTGATCTACTTAACCACATGCTTAAAGGGAAAATATGTAGATCATTTCTCTCATAATACATATTAAGAAGAAAGCAGACTGAGTGAGTGTTTTATTAATAATGTCCCAGTTGACAGCTCTGAAGTAGAAACAGAAGATCAGCTCATAACTGTACTTCTTAAGTGGTCTAATTACTCTTGCTAATCATTTAAATGTTTGTGCAGACATCTCAGGTCCGTCACTTATAGTCAACTAAAACAGTTAATGGCAAGTAGGCAGGTCAATCACACCATCAACACACCTCTGACGCATGCTCAATCTGCCGAAAGGTCTCCTTTGTCCGGTACACTTGAAGTGGATTACATCATGATGGGCTAAATACAGGTTACCGTCAGCTCTATATTTGATTACAATACTACTCAATACTCTCTTAACTTCTAAGACCAAAAATTATCAGGAAATTTATTGTAATTTATTGTGCTGTATTAATATTTTGGATATTATATTTTTTTTCTTCCAGAGAAGAACGTTTTTTTTCAGAAAAGCGGACTTGAATCTTCCCATCAACACAAAAATAATCAAGACGGGACACACTGACTTTACTGTCATCACACATATAGAGGCAGAAAACAGATCAAGTGGAAATACATGTTTTATTGAAGTGACCACAGACAGCACTGAAGTATAGACACTGGATCAGGACATAACTCTAACTAACTAACTTTGGTTAATCAATGTCATGTCTGTCCATCCAGCTCATGTTTATCACATCCAGTTAACTAAAAACCTTTACTGGCAAGTGGGCAGGTGCATCACACCATCAATACACGTCTGACGCATGCCCTCCCTGCCATCGTGTGTTCGTCCACCTTTACATCTGAAGTCGATTACACCATTATGGGCTGAATACAGTTTATCAATAGTTCCATGAAGGAATTGAATATTATGTGTGTTCATGACTTCTCGATCCACAGTGCAGGGTTCTGCAAGAGATAACGGATGAACAGCATTTTATTAATAAGGAATGACTTTAGAGCTTACTACATTACAATTATTGCTCTTTGATAAAAAATATATTCAGAGCGTGAAAACTGAACAGGTCTACCAAAATTTGCTCTTGTAACTTCTCTATATAAATAACATATGTTGATATTAATCAAGCACTTTTACGTATGGAAAATCCTCACAGAATGCAACATGAAAAATATAAAAGGGAATTGTAACTTACTGAGGCATCTCATCTGTCCAACCCATTCACCATTGAGGCAGGTTTTGTACTGCTCACCCTCCATGGTGTACAAATTCTGACAGGCGTATTCAACCCTTTGGCCATGTCCGTACTGGAATCGAAGCGTTTCCGTGGTGTCTCCATCTGCAAGGGGTGGTGGTGATGTCATACAACCCAAAGGAGCTAAAAGGATGTAAAAAAACATAAAAATAAAAACAAATGAGTAATTTCGCAAAAAAGCTCTGTGTTTTTTTTTCTTATAGAAGTCTGTATATGTGCCAGTTTATTAGGTACACCTAGCTAAAACTAATACAATCCAATACAACAGCTCTGCAATATATCAATAAATAATAATAAACAAAAAATACTCTACACTCTTTGACAGAAAAGTTCCTAGAATCAAGACGTTTGCTGAGTCACTGCCTTCTCATAAAACTTTCCTCAAAAGGCCCAATTATCAATATCATTACAGGTTGACAACTGTCGCATCTTCGAGTGAGCGGTGTTTGATCTAAAAATGCTGTTTTTTCACTCTGGACATGATTTAAAAGATTCCACTTTATAATAAGTAGCATTTTTGTGCTTTATTGCTACACTTTGGCCAGAATTTGAAAAAAAAAAAAAAAGCCTTGATATTGGCAAAGGGTGCTGCTTTAATTTGGTTTATTCATATTTTGACAAAGGTTATTTCTTTGCCTTCAAGTTTTTTCATGAATGCCCTTCCATGAAAAACAATGCTGGGTAACTGAAATTTACGAGATTATCCTTAAATTCAAACTTCACATAACTGGGTCACATTATTGAGAGAGACAACTGACACAGAATATTTTCTTCCAAGATGAAAACCATGTTTGAAAACTTGAAGCCACTGTTGACACTTTGTTTGGAAACTGTATGTTTATTCCTATGAATTGATTGTTTGGTTGTAATTCATTGGTTTTGGAAATTATTAACAATTCTGCACCAACACACAGCTTGGCACAACAATTTCACATCTTAAATGCTCCAAATGTCCCTAATATATAGTCATTATAGGCCTGGTTTTCAGAATAAAAAAGTAAAAAGACCAAATAAAGAGTATATTTATCAAGATGATACATCAGTATGAATAATCCTTTGGCAAATGCTGCTTTGTTTCTCCAAAAAAACTAGAAAAGTTGTCTTTTTAATTAGCATTTTTATTGAGACTTAATTCATGCATCCAGTTCTATAAAAACAGTCTAGTGTTTGCAATAAAATGCTTTACTCTGAGCTGCCAAAGGACATGTGTCTTTGCTTGTATGATTCGGTTAAGGATAATATTACCCAAGCACATTTTTTATTTGTTAATATTTCGTTACTCATTATGTTATT
>CAKALG010014651.1:0-35940 GCA_916700815.1 Helicolenus hilgendorfi | reverse complement strand
TGGAGTGCACATAGCCTCTGGTCTCTCTAGCATCTCTAGTCTATGTCAGATAGCTCCCTAAAAGTGCTGAGTCTGACTGCCTGAGACAATTACTGTAAGTTAACAATGAAAAGAAATGGCTGCCGAAAGGAAATTCAGATGATGTGCTGAAGGACAGAAGAAAAGAAAAGATAGCAAGAGAGCGGAGAAAGATAAGATGGGACTTATTGGATGGATAAAATAATTAATAGTACTCGCAGAGAAGTATTTTAACCCTGAAGTAACACAGATACTTCAGGGTCAGAGCTCGACAGTGTTTGTTAGCCGGGTTTAGCTCATTGTTTTGGTGTTATGGAACATCAATTGTATCGTTCAGTGTCAGCATTCTCATCAAATTTGTTCCAGCAACAGTAGGTGAAGGCTTTCATTACGTTGTCAGCCTAAGCACTTCAACATTAGGTTTAAGCAAAAAAAACTATGTCATCAGCATAAACAATTTAACATTAGTTTTTGGCAACAAAACTACATCATTGGCTTAAGGGAGCCAATGATACAATACCCTTTGTTATTGTAAATGTTTAATGCTCCTTTTATTACCATTTCTGGGCTTAATATTTCCATTTGTGCTGCAGAAGAGATTATATTTGGCATCAAATAAATGATAGTGGAATCTTGGATAAATTAATAATTCAAGTCATATTATAATGCAGCCTTTAAAAGTGCAATTTCATTGGAATTATTCACTCTCATAACATTGCTGATGATTTATATTAAACATGCATAATTATTCATTTGAAAGTTGTTTTTACTGTTCAACATGTTATGTGCTTTGCTGGCATATTTAAGGTGAAGGAATTACAGAGTAAATCAATTTCACAGAGACAATTATATCCGAAAAGATAAAAAGTCAGCCACCGTAAAGCAATCCCTGCTATCCCCACGCATGCATTCAGTTGAAAAGTATAATTAATTGCGTGAAAGACAGCAGCACAATCAAAATTGATACTTCAAATTAATTTGCATCAGTCAGAATCAGCTTAACCAATGTTGATTATGTGCCGCTGCATTACTGAAATCCAAAGTGAAATGGAATTATTTCCAAAATGTTATATCCCTTTTAATTCCTTAATTACACTAAAATATGCAAGGCCCCCATTTAACAGTATACGGCTTTCTAAACACTTCATTTCCTCGCTGTCCTTTACAAGAGTCGCAATTTGTTTTAATTTGTCTCCTTTGATCAGAAGCTGGAATTCAATTGGAATAAAATCGGAGGGTTAGCTCCAATTTGTTTGTCTGTCCTTAAACAGTTTTGCCACTTCTTCAACCAACCGTAACAGCAGGGCAAGTACAGCCAAGACCGGCAACTGATATATAACCCTGATATCCAGTTTGAGCATATTATATATAATTATAGTGTGAATGGATGGTGGTGTCTTTATAAGTCGCTGCTATGGCTCTCTATTTATCTGTAGTTATTTTGCAATGGAGGTCAGTGGAGAAGCCATCCAAAACAAACACACTGAGAGTGTCTTCATACAAACACAGCAGCGGGATAGAGAGGCCATTTGTTTCCCCAAGAACTGGACTCAAATAATATGTATTATGTGGAGCTGAGATTCCACACTGTGCTCAATTTACCCCTCTCTGTGGAATTCAACAAGATGTATGGGGCTGAAAAGAACTACTTTCATTTTTACGATTTAATATTATCCAAGAGCACTTTTTTCCAGTCCTTATAGTACAATTAAAGTGCTCTAAATTCGGATTTTTTCACATTCAAATGGATTGAGGGCTTTTTTGTAGTTCTATTTAATGACGAATACGCACTATAAATTGCACATTATAATCATTCCTTTACATGAGCTATGTTAACAAGTGGCCACACAGTATAATGGCTACAGCAATTAAAGTCAGAGGCAGATTCATGTTTAATTAAAAAAAAAAAATCAAGCTACTGTGAGAATCATTATATGCTATTATGTATGTTCTGATGCAACGGTGTTGTGCTATAATAACTGTCTGGGCTATCTCAGAGAAAGACGTTTAATGCAGTACGTTCAGCAATGAAAAATGCAAAAGTTGTGATGTAATGATGAACGAGGTCATCTCCGAGACACCGAGGATCCTCAAAGGCAGACGCAGCACAAGACGCCGTGAGAGGAAGAGATACTGAGAGCAAGTTCACTGCCCTTATCTGTAGGAGCTCAAATTCTGCTCCATTATTTATCAAGCTCAGCACACAACAGTTACTCACCAAGATATGTCAGGTCAGTGCTCGCTTTAACTTCAGACCTAATGCTCTTCAACATGGCTCACTCTCTGTCAGGACTAGAGTGGACACTTGCTGCACTGAACTATTTCTCTCCCTCTCTTTCTTTGTCCATCTCTTCTTGCTTGTGCATTCTGTGGCATTTTTCACATACAACACGCTGCCTGTTTTTACCACGAATCTGAGAGGTAGCCGCTTTGACCTTCACTACCAAAAAATCCCACAGTGTGATAGAAACTGCACACAGCATGCTCGCGATGACAAATTTCATCATCGATGCTACAAGTTATCACAGGCGCATAACAGCAAGAGAGCTAGGTTAACAAAGGAAAGCTTTCTGTGCCCTGAATGCTTGCTCTCTGATTTTTCCACTCAGTTTGACAAGATAAGTGTTCATACTTATACTTGACACAAGATATTCAAGAACGTCTTATGTGATAGCAGTAAGAGTGTGCAGGGGCGCGACATTACATTTTATCATGGCTGGCGTTAAAGCGTTAAGATTGTCATTTTAGGGCCAAAGCAAGATACTTTTGGCTACTACTGGTTAGATTACCGTGACATTTAACACTTGCCGTTGACTTTTCCTAAAAGTGTGTTTTGTAGCAACTCCTATTTTAAAAATTGTCAAGATAAAACCAAATAATGTACGCCATTTAGAGTGGGTAACATTTACCTTGATAGAGAATGCAGTGTTTTTCACGCTGTTAATTTTTAAATTAACATACTGCGTTGTTTCATTTGGAAGACATCCTCTTAGGTTTAGTAAAAAAAAAAACATGTTTCACCCATTCACCACTCAAGCTCCCTACGCAAACTTCCACGGACTGTTATTAGAAGCGTATTTGTGATACGTCAAAAACAAACATATTCGTAATTACGTAATTCACATTGCAGTTTGTTGCATGGGCATATCATTTTTAGGACACCAAGCTGAGCAGTAAGTCTCTATAAAAATTGTTCTTTCATATTGTGAAGTGTGATGAACATTGCAGCCCGTACGGGACACTATTATGGGTTTCATCACATTAGATTCCGAAAGAAATGTTTGTTATTTGTTTGGATGATACTTTCAGTTCCATTTGGATAACAGCGCATACACTTGACAGTACTGGTGCTGATATTGTTTTTGAAAATATACTAAACTTACACTAGACAAAAGCTTGTGTGCAAAACAGTAAATTATTTGTAAGAAAGTACCTCTAAAAAGTGATAAATCATTCAGCCCTTGTTTCTGAAACGAGAAGAAAATGTTTACCTTGACAACACGCTATCTGATGTCCTGCTATCAGTTATCTTTAACTTGAATAAAACGATGCCGTGTAGAAAAGGTGTGTGTATTTGTGTGCCTTTAAATGACAGAGAGGGGCAGACAGAGCGCATATAAATTTGCATGACTCTTCATCCCAAGATAATACATTTCAAACATGAAATGCTTTATTCGTCTATTGACTGGTGCGCTCATTTGGTTGGTATTTAGAATTCAAACGACTTTCACTGTGGTCTATTACCCCTGAATTGATATGGACAGAGTAAGCGGGGCAGAGTCATTAAATAAAGAAAAAGTCATTAAGAAAAATTAGCTGGCTGCTGTAAATATAAACCAAATGAAATGCCACAACGGGGTACCTTTCACCGGAAACAAATATGCCAGATAATGACTGGGCTAATGTTTTGCTGTGCATGCACCTCATACATTCTTAACTAATGACATTCAAACACCATAGAGTGATTAAAAACATCATTGGTAATGTTACTTTTTTGTTTTTGTCATATTACCTATATGGTATTATAAAGACTTTCCTCTTTGTGTGTGCAGATTATAGGGAATATTTCCACTATAAATCGCAGTCTGATAAATCACATGAACCTGCAATCTAGCAATAGACGAATCAACACAATACAAAAAGACACAGACGGTTGAGACGCACTTGCTATGAAAGGCGAGTGTGCACACAATTTAGTAATGCATGCTTTTAACTCAACCCATTTGGACACCTCTTAATGCAAGTGTGCCATACTTATTACCCAGGTAGTTACTGTTCAAGCATAAAACGTCTATCTAAGTAAACTTGATTTGCACTTAGTGGTGGATAATCACGTTTACTCTCCACGGCAACACTGAAAAATGCATGTTAACCGCATTAGGGCTAATGGATGAAATGGAAAAATATTTCTCTTTCTTGAAATATAATTTGTATTTAGTACTTTGAAATGTAACATTTTCCTCTGGCCTAGACAATGCTGGCATGTAATCTAGCATCTAACAGTTACCTATTTGTGACATGCAGTGGTATCCAAGCTAAAAGTTGGCCAATGCACCTAATTGTGATCTTGTTGGACCTAAAACAGACATCAGACATATGAGAGTGCTGTTTCTAGAACAGATCCATCTTGCCAATGATTTTGAAAATGTCACATTTACCTATGTTTGTTAAATGTTGTGTACTTGCCCTAAACCTAATCGCTATGAAGAGATCCTGGATTCATATGCAGACTTTACTTGATTTTGGAATCGGAAGTGATTCGATTGAGCAGGCTTTGGTTGGATTCAGGTAAACAGTCCATGTGGAGAGCAACAGATGGCAGAGCGCAGTGGCCAAAATGCAATTTCGGAACCTATTGATATAGCTTTTTTATTGGTTTAAAAGAAGCTTATAAAATGGCAACTTAGCCATGGCGAATTGCCAATAGGCAAATAGGCAATACCTGCCACCCCCTTCTTCATCCCCTAGTAGCAGAGAGAGTGCAGGATATGGTAGTAAATGGTAAATGGTAAATGGACTTGCATTTCTATAGCGCCTTTCTAATCCTCCGACCACTCAAAGCACTTTACACCACATGTCAGCATTCACCCATTCACACACAATCAGAGATGGCAAAGGCTGCCGTACAAGGTGCCAACCTGCCCATTAGGATCTAATCTAAATACTCATTCACACAATTTGGGGTTAAGTATCTAGCTCACGGACACTTCGACATGTGGACTGGGGGAGCCAGGGATCGAACTGGCGACCTTCCGATTGGTGGGCGACCCGCTTTACCTCTGACTCATTGATCCTTTATCTGACTGAGGTCTGTGCACATTAAAATCTATGGCCCTGGCCATGGCTTAGCTGTGTTTTGTATTGATAAACCCCTGGTGCTGTACACGCTACTGAATAGTGGATAGACTTGTAATTGCAACTTTTTCTCTGAGTCCAACCGTTCTCTCAGTTTGGTCTTGGATCTATATTCTAATGACCATACCCCCTGTTAGACATTAACAAATCACCTACTGACCGAACCCCAGAAATATAGACCCTTGCCCAGAGAGACTTATCCATTGTCAGACTGATTGCTAATTTGACTTAACCCTAACCAATGTTGTGTTCACTGGGGTTTTTAATTTGTCTGCATTTTTCAATGTTTACACAGTTTGGTTAGCAAATTTGTAGGTGACACAAAATTATAATCTTTATCAACCTGTGATATGAAAATGGATATGGTGTGTGTCTATTTCCCAGTGTACAGAGGAAGCTGATATTGATTTATATAAATTATTAAAAATTAGAAATTAAAAACATGGCATGTATACTAATATTTTAATGGTGTTCGGACGTCTTTACAGTCTCTCCTCTCATCACCAACACAGTGAATGATTTCAGAACAGTAGATCTAAACAATACAAAGCCATGGATCGTGGTTGGAAAAATTAAGGTTAAGGGGCTAAATTAAAATAGTAATTTGTAGTTTCAGCGCTGTGCCACAGCTTGAATATGACCCAACTCTAAACCCTAAACCCTATAATTGATATTAAAGCTGATTTTTTCTCAATTGTGTCGAATGTCGGCAAAACTTTCAAGACGGTCATATTTGTCATTAAGCATTATTATATTATTAAACATTAGAATGTCATGTAATTCAGTAATTGTACTACATTTAAATGTATTATTTGCTATCCATGTTTCTATGAAGATTATTTTAGCTAAAAACATGCATACATACATCGAGCAAATATTTACAATATAGTATTGACCTGAATTCTAGAAAAAAGCCATAATCCATTTAAGTTATTTATATGAATGTATACAATGGCTTATAATTGACAAAATATTTATATACATTACACGTTTTTTTTTTTTTGGACTTCCGCTCTATTGTAATCAGCTCGGGATTCAGTGAAGTACAGAACACCGATTGCATTGATTGTGTTAAATCAGTCCACCTATGTAGTCAACCTATGTTTAATAGCAGCTGTTCTACCATAGACACCAACAAGGCCGCGCAATGTTGCCATAGTAACCATCGGTTTCACTCTAATGTATCTTTGTTATAATGCTGAAGGAGGGAGATTATAACTAGAGTGGCTCCAGGCGGGCATGACTGCTTTTGTTCAGGTCTCACCATGTTATGCACAAAGGGAGCCATCTTTGTTTGTTTTGACCTTGTAGGCGTTCTATGACAAATCTCATAGAGAGCAGACTGTGACAACAACCTGGCAGTTCACTGGGATTGGGTATTTAGTAACTGATGATGTAGTCAAAATATGGCACCATGCAACCCGTTCTCACTCCCAATTTCCCTATTCTACCTTTTGTCACGAAACTTAACTACATCAGTTATTCAAACATTTATTTTACATAAACATTCTTATTTGAACCCAAACCACGATATTTTCCTAAACCTAATCAAGTACTTGTGTTGCGTAAGTAAACCTAAAAGCTAAGTAAACCTATATGGGAAGATTATTTTGAAAAGATATTGTATGCGTGTAACAAGTGGAAAATGCACATTTCCTGTGAACAAGGAAGTTTACCGTTCTTGCTGACAAAGCTAGCATTACATCTATAGTAGCTTCACTCCAGTTTGAAGAAAACTCAGTCAACAACAACCTCTGAAAGACAGAATAGCTGCAGGGCATGCCAGCAGGCCATCGGAGTGATTGTCTATCCATCAAGTCAACCTCAACACCATTCTCTTTCAGCTGGCTAGATACAAATTACAGTAATTCCTTGTTACTTGTGTCTTTCAGAATTTCAGAGATAGGCACAGGCTGGATCAGCAACCTATCTTGAGGCGATTCATATCTCGCATTTAAACGTCAAAAACTGGCTACATGGAACAACATGAGCACCTGCCAAAAAGATAAACTCTCTTCTGTATAGTCAAATGGTGCTTCCTTGAGGGGGAACATCCATACTCAAGTTGAAATTAAAGGAACCAGTCAGTCTTATAGTAAAAAAAACTAAAAGTTGGGTCTGTTTCTCTGGCAGTCTGGGGACAGGCCTGGCTGATGGCTCTCAATCTCATCCTTCACTGGGGGGTATGTGACAGAGGAGAAGAGAGGGGAAGCAGACAGCCCTCAGAGGCAGGTCTCTCTACGGCGTTCTTCTAGAAAGGTCACTTGTGCTTTGAGATAAATAAAACAACACCTGGCTCTTAGAGGAGCTGCCCGCTCCATGCCAATTCCTGCAGAGAGACAGAGGTCCCAGGTGCCAAGCACAGCAACCACTTTGAGCTGCCTGAGGCTGAACATTACACCCTTTATCCTCAGGATGGGCTCAGTGCACACACACCTGACAATAGCTTTCTTCCCTTTGCTCTAAGTGAAAACAATAGATACGCGACAACAAAAAACATATTATTTCTTGCTGCATGTTGGTGTATGCCATTGAATTCGAAAAAAAAGGTCTGCATTCCAAAAATGATTCATATTTGTCAGCTCTTAATTATTTTATCAAGGTAGAAAAAAAAAAAAAAAACATGTTTGTTCTTGAATGTTTTGGGCATTATGTTTGCAAAGTTATATTAAGTCAACCTGATCTCATTAGAGGGTGTAGAAAAAGCCCAACATTTTAGGCTTTTCAGGTGTCACAGGCTTCACATTTTAGGCAACACAACTAACTTAATGGCCACAGTTAGGTTTAGGCAACAAAACCACTTTTTTAGGTTTAGGAAAAACATCATGGTTGGGCTTAAAATAAGTACGTAAACTTAAATAAAACACGTTACAAATGTCACTAATGTAACTCAACAACACTTTTGGACATGAACACAAGTGTCCTGGTTGAAAGTCCTGTGTTTGTTGGACCCATCCACCTCTCCTCCTGCCCATCATAAGCTGTCTTTCGCACTTTTTAGTTGATATCACTATTTCTGACTGTAGCACATTTACGCAGATGTGTTTGCAGGAAAAAGAGGAAAGCAGGCTCATTCAGAATCATTCATGAACATTTACTGAAACCCAGTGTTCATTTTGTGAACAAAAAGTATGACGGAATATGTTTGTCAATGACCTTTTATTCCATGACTAAGACGAGACGATGACGAGGCGGCACAGAGGTCATTAAACACTAACTATGACGATATCAAACATGCAATATCTTTGCATATATCTTTCTTTATTTTTGTCACCTTCCACCTTCTCTTCCCCTCTCTCTGTCACTCCCTCTCTGTCTCAAACACACAAACACACACACCTACACACACACACAATGTGCTGTTGCGGCAGCACTCAGTCCATTTCTGTCCTTCTTGTCTCACACCACGGTGGGTGGGTAGACTGGCTCTCGTGCGACTGAACCTTGCATCATTAATGAGCGCAGCCATGAGGAATCAAACTAACTGTAAAGCTGCGTTCGACCTGTGTTTTACATCAGAGATAAGATCAGATTTTATGTGAAATAAGTATGACTAAAATGAGAGAAATGTTCAATATAATCTGATGACTAAACCGGACTAAGATTAAACAATAAAAAAAAAACAGATGACAAAAGTAAGAAAGAAAACATTTTGACTAAAATCAAATTACTTTTCGGTTACTAAAACTGGACGAAAACATGTTGTGTTGTCGTTGACAAAAACTAGACTACTATGAAGGATAAAAATGACTAACGTGATTAAAACTAATAAGCGTTTTTGTTATAAGACTAAAACTAAATCTAAAATAGCTGCCAAAACTAACACTGCTGAAAGCAGGATCTGAAAAAAAAGCGGTAGATACAACAGTCATGTTAACCTGTAATCGTGAAACACAGTGGAAGATTCACAAAACTTCACAAAATCTTGCTCAGTGACGCTTCAGTCACCATGGTTGATGATATGTCTGATCCCAGAAGTCTGTCTCTGGCCACCTCTGGCTCACCACCTGCATGCGTACGTCATGCAGAACGTGAACAACCGCAAGCTATGATTGTTAAGGTGTTCAGCGTGTAGTGTGAAATGTCTCTCTGCCAAATCACAGCAGGACCGTGATCACCTGATCTGACATAGCGACCATCTGGAAAAGATGTAGTCTGGCCCTGACTAAACAGACCAGACATGCTCACGGATAAACAAGAACATCTAGCCTGATAATCAAACTGTTTTTGTTTTACGTCATTCATTAATTTGTTCAAGTTAGCTGACTTTATTGTTTGAGGGATTTTTCTGTATTTGTTTTGTCACAAGTAGCGTGTGATGCATGCAACCCACCGACGACAATTTCAGCTGTGGCTGTCATGGTCTAAGGGTTTTTGTTATAATTTGTGGTAACACTTCATTTGTAGGTTTGCAAATTTCATGGGAATTAGGTGATAATTAGCAAGTAACCGATTTTAAATTTCTTTGGAATTACTGTCAAATTACCCCAATATTTACCTCAAAATGTATCGAAAATTACTTTGTTATAAAATGTATGTAATGTAAGTTATTTGCTAATTATTATCTATTTATCAGCAAACATGGAAAAAAAAGCATATCAATTAACTTTGTATTATTTTCCTTGTATTAAATACATTACCAGCTATTGGGAAATAGCGGAATTTAATGATTAAATAATGTTTTCAATAGAGTAATTTTCAAAAAAATGTTGTAAATATTGGGGTATTTTTTTTAAATATATTACTTGCTAATTATCACCTGATTACCATGAAATTTGCAGACCTGTAAAATGAAGTGGTACCTAATTTGTTTCCTGTTTTAGTTTGAAAGTCCTCTCCTCTTAAGTCTTGTCTTGTTTACTTCCTGCTTTTGTTGGTTTCCCGCCTGTGTGATTGTTTGCCCCGCCCTGATGAGTTTCACCTGGTCTTCGTCAGCCCTGCTGGTTATCTCCCTCCTCTCCTTGTGTCTTTCTCTCCCAGTTTGTCTTCGTTGTCATATGGAGTTTTGTGTACCTGGCATATGCCTGCTTTTGGGTGTCTTGGCATATAGGCTTTTTTGGTTAATTAAAGTATTTTTCTTTGTAACAACCTGCCTCTGAGTCTGCATATATTTCTGTCCTGCAGTGTTAATGCTAACACTGACCAAAGTTAGCTTTACAGGTAGTGAGAAATGAACAGTGAGTGCCCCAAAACAGCAACCGACAGTACAGGTTAAAAGAACAGAAACTCCCTTGACAAATGCAACTTTTGTAAAAAAAAATAAAATAAAAAAAAGTTCAGCTTTGGCAAGAAATTCCTTTTGCACAAGAAGAGCACAGAAGCATAAAATAAAAAACATTTTTTTTCCAAAAAAATATACCAGACATGTGCCAGATGTATTTGTGTAAAAGCTCATATTAGGTGACTGCAGTGTATGCATGCAAAGCTTCACTTATAAGCAATGGTGTCAATATAGAAGTATTATTTATCAGCCATACACTTGTTTTACTTTTTTTTTTTCTATGATACATTATAAGCATAGCAAAGTGATGCATTTTCCATCCAAAGCTATCAGTCTGCAGCTCTATCAGCTGTCACCAATCAAGTCCCACACAGTAAACTCTAAACTGATCAGCAAAAATCACAGAACCTGTCAAGCGTTCTTACTCTTCATTAAACAGTCATCAACACACAGTAGCAATGCACCTTGAAACTGGGATATATTATCTCGCCTTCACTCTGACCAGATTGCTGGAGCTTATAGTCAATTCTGCACAGCGGGCTAGCTAAGATGTTTCCTTCTTAATATTAAGAGCATTTTACACCAATTACTTTTGGGATTTGTGCAGATTAAGGCACAAAACAACTCCACATGTTAATCTTCCCATAAACTCTAGCCATTCCTCTTTGTCACTCATCTATGGTTAGAGTTCGGTTAACTTTGGACAGGTTTAACTATTTAAAAGTAGCTACCACGGTAGTTGATGCTTTGCATGCCCAGTCATTCAGCCCAACATCCTGAAGGAACAGAAACACATCATTTTTAGCATTTGAATTTGTAGCATCCACTGCAGGGTTTTTTTTTTTTTCTGGTGAGAACAGTTCCATTCCATTGATTCATTCATGAATGAATGGTGATCTGGAGTCAAGCTCAAATTGACTTAACTTAAAATATCACTTTTATATTTATATATTCGTGACTGCCAAATTGGCACTAATCAACAAATGCTGGCACTGATGAACATAATCTTAAAGATGTTCACTTAGGTAAAACTTGGCATTGCTACACCCAACAGGACGAGGACGAAAAAAAAAGGGAATCCAACTTTTTAATCCCCCAACCCGGTTTCATGGGAAGGCGTATAAATAACACAACATTACACGAACAATCCGCGTGCCGTGAGTACACATGTTAACCTTTTCGCGTGTCATTTGTATGCCACGCAAACCTCTGCAGTTAGGTTTAGGCAAGAAAACCACTTAGTTAGGGTAAGGGGAAACATCATGGTTGGGCTTAAAATAAGTAAAACACGTACGGAAACAACTACGGAAAACACATCACAAATGTCAATAAGAAACACGTGACAATCGTAACTTACGAAACAAAACACTGTTCCAAAATGGTCTCGAACACGTGTTAGGGTTAGGGTTAAAAGTTGTGTGTTTGTTGGGCCATCCACCTGACGCCCACCATAAGTGGTCTTTCTCACTTTTTATTCTACGTCACCTACTCTTAACGTAGCATTTATACAGAGATGCATTTACATTGCAGTCAGTACAGGATACAAGGCATACAAATGAAACGTGGAAATTAAGATAGGGGTACTTATTGCAAGCTAAACGCCTTGGAATTGATGCGCCTTTATGACAGGCTGTATTCACACTGTTTTCAAGTAGTCTTTAGACACAAACGCAGAACGGGATAAAACAATTAGAGATGTAATTGCCATTTAAATAGGCATATAGCCATGGTGGAACTAATTGAAACACTCCTCTTAATGCACAAGTTTTATTTTTTGTTATTCTAATTAATTAGTATTTTTAATTTCGTACCATATGAGATGCTTTTCAGTTTTATAGCCTCCATAAACTTACCGCTGGGATGTTGTCACTAAGGACTACCTCTAAAATGTCAGGCTCTTAGTCACCTCTCTACAATGGTAGTTCAAAAAAATTATACACAAGCGATAAAAAGAGATTTGAGATGGTTAAAACAAACAGACAGTATAAAATAAGCAGGAGAGAAAAAGTCAAGAGTGAAAGAGAGACAAAGGGCTGCAGATAGAAGGAGACCAAACACATGAATTCAATTCAGCTGGTCTGTCAACCCCGTCATTGGAGCCGCCATGCATGTAGTCGCATCATTCCTTTTGTGCACAATCATTATTCTGGACAAGACAAAAGCATTCAGGTAAAAGAAAATCAACAGCGTGCGAAGCAATGAATGAATAACATGAAACAAAAAACAATAATAGTGCGCAGAGGGTGACCCAGCAGACTGGATCACAAAGGACCGCGTGTGTGTGTGTGTGTGTGAAGAAGGGATTGCGTGATAGGAGTGTGCGTGTACATGATGAAACCACAAATAATTATTGTTATGTAAATAAGGTTCATTTATTTGATGAGGTTGGGTGTTACTAAAGAGCTCAAAGGCATTTGTGATTAATTTGATGGGAGTTTTTTTTAAAGGTTGAATTTAAATGGATATTTTGTTTTCTCTTTATGGGTTATAATTGTTTTAAATCTATCATAGCAATACAATAATTAAGCAATATTTTGGAAATTACACATTTAAAAGCAAGTATTGAAGCACTCTACGGAAGATAGCGGAAGAGGTCGAGGACGACGAACAGGGAAATGTTTTATCCTGCGAGTCAGGCCGTATACAGAACCTTTGAGCCTTCGGCAGGGCAGAGAGAAGTTCACGGTGTTGTTGTAAACCGGCATAAACGCGCCTTAGAGCCGCGTTACCGCCGCTATCTCGGTAGACCTTCAGGTTTTATATAGCAGGAGGTGCGAGGAAGAATCTACTCCCTGAACCCGTCAGGTGGGCAGCCTCCTTGTACCTTAACTTTACATGGTTTATTATGTCATTGTGCACCGGGTTGCCGGTTTATTAGATGCACTGAGCTACATCCAATACAACCGGGCTGCAATAAATCCTGCCTTCATGAGGCTGATCATATTCAGTTTTTTTTTTTTTTGTTGACATTGTGTCATAGAGGTGTTGATTCAATCCTGTGGTCAAGTCTGTGGAGGCTGTTGCTGACCAATGTGGTGGACAATTTGGTGGTGGAACAAACAATACTGTACAAATATACATATTGACTCAAGGGCACACGACTGTGCAAGACGCCCGCACATTGAAGATGTGAATGTGTTTTGTGTCAACAGCAGGGCACATCTGCTCTTAACTATAGTCTAGAGGAAAAACACGAAAAGCATCTCTTTTCTTGCTTTAGCCGAGACCACAGCCTGCCGCTTAAGGTCAGATGACCTAAGAGATGTAATGGAAAGTTAAGGAGTAAAAGATCCAACACATGTGAAGAGACAAGTTCCTTCAAAGCTCACAGAGAGGTCTTAAAATCAATTTGGAAAATACGCTAAAAGCCGCTCAAGAAAAGAAAAAAAGTTATTTTCACAAAACGGTCACTATATCCTGATCCCAATGGCATCTGTAAGATTTCATAGACCGTAGAAAAACAACCAATCAGAGCCAAGCTGGAGCTTGCCGTGTATGAGCAGCTGTCAATCACTCATGAACTCCGATCAAACAAGGCAGCGCTGATCAAACATGAAATGTCAAATGTTTTCAGAAACATCTTGTATGTCTACTGTTTAGCTGTAAAATTAGAAAGTTTGTGACCCGACAAGAAGCCAGAGCAAATTTTCTCATTTGACAGCTAAACAGTACACTACAAGATATATTTTATGTGAGAAATAGGCATTACGGTAACAGAATATTGATTCATATTTTATCAGCGCTCACTAGTTTGACCGCTTGATTTGACTTTGCGAGTGATTTACAGCTGCCTCTTTTGAATGAACAGCCAATAGGAACGCTCTCTCTGAAATGATGTGTGATTGGCCAGAGTCCCCATCACGGGCTAGAATTTTTTAAAGCCTGAAAACATAGCCAAGAGGAGGCACAGCAGGCTAGTTTTCTCGCAGAACACTTGAATTAAAACGTGCTGAAAGGTTATTATGGATTTTTTGCCCAGTGATGCCAAAAATATTCTACCTACTGCAGGTTTAAGAAGACTAGGGATAACCAAAACACTCTCATCCCAAAAAGCATAAGTATTTGATGCCCTGGGAATCAGAACAGGCTGGTATAACATACTCCAAAAAAATCTGATCGTGTGATCAGAAAAATGAAAGGGAGGTAGGTGTTGGAAAATCAAATGTGCAACATTATTCTATTTTGTCAACTAAATGACTTCCTTTTCCCTTCTTCAGAAATAGTTGGAATTAAACATACTGGAAACACACTTGTCTTCAAGGGCTTCTAATTGCAACAGAAACTACAGCTGCTGCTGCTAATTAGTCTCATTGGACTGTACCAAGTTTGCTAAATGTGGAGGGGGGATGCCACTGGTTGTTTATGTAGTCTTTTCTTTTTTTCTTTGTCTTCCACATTTGACTTTAGCTGTATGAAATGCTGAGTGCCTGCAGTTGACTGTAACACCCCTGTGGATTAATGATACATTCTTAAATCTATTTAAACTCAAACTTGAAAATGATTTCTGAACATTGCCTTTATTTGCTTTATATAAATTTTAATTATAGTATACTGAAGAAATTGCAGGAAACAAAAGCACTATCAATATTGACACTGTCTGTTGTTCCTACATCATAAACCTAGGTTTGGAGTCATCCAAACATGTGTGATAGTATTTAATTTCCTGAGTGCAAGATAAGGGATCTGGCACTTTACACAAGAAATAAAGATTGCAAATTAATTGCACATTTTGTATCTGTTCAAAATGTACTTTAAAGGGAGATGTGTCAAGTATTTGATACCCTTATCAACATAGGAGTGGGCAAATATGCTTGCTTTATGTAAAATATGTGTATACTATTGTTGGAAATCAATTAACAAGACAAAACAATGAAAAAATATTGTCCAGAAACTCTAACAGGTACTGCATTTAGCATAAAAATATGCTCAACTCATAACATGGCAAACTCAAGCCCAACAGACTATAACAGCTGTCAGTGTGCTGACTTGACTATGACTTGCCCAAAACTGCAGCATAAAGTGGGCATGTCTGTAAAGGGGAGTCCCGTGGGTACCCATAGAACCCATTTTCATTCACATATCTTGAGGTCAGAGGTCAAAGAACTCCTTTGGAAATGGCCATGCCCATTTCTCCTCGCCAAAATTCAAAGCATGTTTGGAGCTCCTTCGCAACATGGTTGGTACCAATGGATGCCTCAGGTTTTCTAGTTTTATATGATGCCAGTATCTGCACTTGTTTTAAAACTGACCCCGCTACAACCGAAAAATCGCAAGTTGTGTTATTGTGTTAAAGAAATTAGTGCCGTTGAAACAAATCTGTGCTAACCCGCTATTATTGTGTTAACTTTGACATCCCTAATATATATATATATTTAACATATAATAACAGAAGATGATGTAGATTACATCAGTTTCCATGAGATTAAACGTTATTTTTTTGTGCCGTCCATCCATGAGTATATTCATCAATTCCCACCACGTCTCACAGATATGCAAATTTTATTGTATTGTATTCAATTATGATGGAATGAGATGTCAAATTAAAGATTTTAATCTGAAATTACAGTTGAGCTGACACTCCACAGACTTGATGCAAAGGCTAGTCCTTGACTCCTACACATTATCCATTAAATGCATTCAGCGACCTGGCCTGGTGCAACCGATTGCACTCATTTATCAGTTGTCTCCTTGCTGGGCCATGATTGTGAAAACCCAAGTGAATGTGGAAATCAGTGCTCCTGTCTTATCAAGCCCCATTTCCCCATAATATACCACGATACTGTAACACTGGCCCAGTCCTGTTGGAAAGAAACTGCCTCAGCAGCAGCAAGAGAAACAGAAGAAGCAGTAATAGGTATGTCAATGAGGCCATAGTCCCAGCTGGTTCACTTGGGATCCAGCATGCTGTTCCGGAGAACATTTCTACCTATTTGTAGAAAACACTAACATAGCATGAGACATATTTTTTTTTAGCACAGAGTGCAAAGCGGCTTCCAAAACAGACAAATCTCCCTTATGATGATGTATTTGCGACACATGCAAGGTTTGCATTCGGGCCAGGGAAGGCTAACGCTAACACAAGCAGTGTAATTGGGAAGGTTATATATTTTAATTTGTTTGCTTTGATAGATGGTATGCGCAGAATGCCTCTTGTACTGCGTTGCGGTTTCTGAAGAGAAAAATAACTAGGGTTGAAATGATCACACCCTGTGGTTTATTAACACATACTGTATCACCCGCAGAATTGCATCATAAATAATGCACCTGAGTTTTTAACAATATGCAACTTTTGCCATTGCCTTCCAGGTTTTGTGATTTATAGCTGGATGCAGCGCCGGGCCTCAGCCCCTGCTGAAAACATAAGCTTCAATATAATAACTCACAGTGAACTTAACAGAGATCTATGATGCTAAGGGACACTAATGCTACTCCAAGGTACACTCACTTTCTACCAGTGCTGCAGGTATTACAGATCTTCATGCCATAAACAACACTTTGTTGGTCTAACTACACGTATAAAAAAAAATGTACTATGATGATTTTTTGGGGAAGATTCAGAGCGAAACTGACTTCTTAATTCTCTAAGCTGCTAGACTTAAAATTCCGACACTAATTAAGGTCCCACTTGCCCCACTGTGTGCCTAGATCTTAAAGTTTAGCTGCAGAGTCGTCTTGCACATATTAAAGAGGAAGAGAGAAGCAGCACAGTAGATATTGTTATGGGAATAACTTCTGGTTGAGTTTGCCATGTGACCTTTTCTAAATAGGCTTTCAACGCATCATTTTTCTCTTTAATCATTTATATTATTCACCTAGCATTTTGCAATAATGTAAGAAGGGGAGTTCAATGTTGTGTCAGGTATTCTTGGATTGGAATCGCTGCTCTTGATTGACAATGATTGTCTACATTAAACACCTGTACAAATCCCATGCAATCTGTTTATTGTGTCAGTATATTATCAACACTACCCGTGATATGTTTATTGTGCCATTATATATATTTTAGAATGCTAGAGACAGATATGGAAGATGAAAGAGAGAACAGTAACTATAGGCAGATGAGAGCACTACAGGAGGTTGGTCCACACACAGCGGCGGGAGAGCATACTTTATTGTCTCTCTTTCCCTTTCCCATTGCCAATAGACAATGTAGTAGTATGCCTTTTGTGCTGTTTTTTCCTGGTGTGTCACGTTCGACGTCACGAATGCTTCGGAAAACATGGTTAGACAGTCAAAATGTTTTTTGTGTCTTTTACTTATTGAGTCTCTCTTTCAAACTATCAATTGGGATTGTGATTGTTGGAACAGGGGAAATAATAACAAAGACGGTTTTGATTTGGCTTCGGTCGATTTACGACTTACGACTGATATGACAAAATACGTCAACGTCACTTTTAGTTTAACATGCGACATGAACACTGGTCTCCTGGTTGAAAGTTTGTTCGACCCATCCACCATCCCCGCCCTGAACGGACACACACTATTAATCATATGTCACTTGCTCCGACCGTCAAATAACACCTCGGGTGGGTTTGCAGCTTGTAACCTTTCCCACTAAAGACAAAGCCAGATGTTAGTGGGTGTTAGTGGGTTTTCTTGTCCAGTGTGAAAGGATCTATATACAGTATGTTGCACACTATAGAAGAGTTAAGTGCATGTAAAAATATGATTTTCACCTACGATTCCTATTATGTGTTATTTTAGGTATAGGTGACTGAGCCAAAGGATTGAATATGAGGCCAGTCGGAGCATCTGCTTTTGAACATAGCAGCTCTGTAGCTAGGCAACATTGGATTACATGCAAAAGCTGTTGTCTCACATTTAACACCATCCTGTCCAAAACCATAATATCCTATTAAGTAAGAGTAAAGACATATAAATGTCAGTGAGGTCAATACTGAGGCTATTTGCCGAGCGAAATGACACAGTCCTTTCTGTTTTGTGCCTCAAAGCCATTTGCTCGACAAGCTAATGATTTAAATCCCGGTTCAGTAATGTTTGACTAATGGTGTTGATAATTCTCTGACAATTTAGACTCAGGGTATCATCAGATGTCCTCACAGCTTGCCACTGTAGTTAGTTTGTGAAGGCGAGGGAAAGTGATTCCTCTATGCCTCCGAGTTCAAAGTGTTTGCACTGTTATATATCCTATCATTACAGAAAAAAAAATGGGTGCAAATCACCGTAGTGCTTATTAAAAACTTTTTGTTAACATCGTTACTCAATACTAAACTCTAGAAATGACCTTCTGATCTGCCACCTCTATCAAGGTTAAATTTTAATGGACTGCATTTATATAGCGCAATCATCCAAAATGCAAAGAGGAGCCCGGGATTGAACCACCCACCCTTCGATCAGTGGACAACATGTGGACAGGGCTGCCAAATCCGGGTTCCTAAAAGTACTTTATGTCCGCCAGGAGATAATGAGATCAGTCATGCATGTGCATGAGTGAGTATTTGTGCATCTCTGTGTCTGTCAACGGCTAATCTTGCATACAGCTGCACCAAACTGCATAATATTTTGGATGATCATTTATGGATGCATCTTCAAGGACCTATCGTGAATGCAGTTACCCAAACTTTCTCAAAACACCTTTTTATTGTTTGAAGACAATGGAGTAGAAGCGCTGATGGGTCTTTGTGGCTCTTTAAATCCTGCAGATGCACTGTGCTTATTCAATCTTGTGAAAGGCTCATAGCATGGGTGGAATATGGTCTCAAAAAAGTATAAAATGCAAGTTTACTTCAAAAATAATCCAAGGCACAGCATAGGGTTTGTGCAAAATCCCTTTATTTTAAATGCAATATGTAAAATGAATTGATAAATTAATGATATATCTTTATTACCTGTTGCCTCCTCACTCAACTGGACTGTTGGTAAAGTGTGCCTCTGGGCGTGGGTTTCCGATGCTGATGGGCACTCACCAAAAGGCAGTCGGAGTGAGAACGGCTTGGCGTCTTCAGTGACCTATACTGGACAGTAAGTTAAAACAGATCATTCATTCATATGTTCTGTTATATTCAAACACATCGCATCACATGCGGCACAAACAAATCCAGTATGCATTTTTGTTGGTGGTGCAGAGGCTCTGTGAGATGGCAAATAACACAGAGCGCATCAATCAACTCCACCCTTTCCGAATCCAACAGCGACTTCATTTCTCACATCATGATGGAGTCTCTGTGATTTCCCCTGACAATCCACAATGCATAGCGGAAAGGAAGTCATGTGATTAGCAAAGACATGGCGGGCTGAACCTCATTTGGAGGGAGACAAGGCAAAGGAGTTTTTTGTTTGTCTTTTAATTGCTTTGTAAAATAAAATCTTTCATTTTAATTTATGACTTGCCGTGTCTGGATTACAGTGTACATGTGTGTATACATGCAGACAGTGTGTAAAGTTAGCAAATGTTTGTTTTTGTGGTGTTGTTTTTTGCAGCAGATGGAGCATTGTGTGGAGACTGAGATGAGAAGTGTTTAATCAAACATTGGGATCATTGTTGTGATACAGCATTGAAACATTTTGATTAACTATCTTGAGAGGAGCTCAGACAGCGTTTACATATTAGTGTGTACATATTAGTGTGTAAAGCTGGTAGGTGTCTGTAACCCCTCTTCCTTGGCGCACAGATGTGTCTGGTTCTCTGGTGCTCTGGTTCTCTGGTTCTCTCTGGTTCTCTGATGCTCTGGTTCTCTGGCTGTCTGGTTCTCTGGTTCTCTCTGGTTCTCTGGCTCTCTGGCTCTCTGGTTATCTGGTTCTCTGGTTCTCTGGCTCTCTGGTTCTCTGGCTCTCTGGTTCTCTCTGGTTCTCTGGTTCTCTCTGGTTCTCTGGTTCTCTGGTTCTCTCTGGTTCTCTGGTTCTCTCTGGTTCTCTCTGGTTCTCTGGTTCTCTCTAGTTCTCTGGTTCTCTCTGGCTCTCTGGTTCTCTGGTTCTCTCTGGTTCTCTCTGGTTCTCTCTGGTTCTCTCTGGTTCTCTGGCTCTCTGGTTCTCTTGCTCTCTGGTTCTCTCTGGTTCTCTGGTTCTCTCTGGTTCTCTGGTTCTCTCTGGTTCTCTGGTTCTCTCTGGCTCTCTGGTTCTCTGGTTCTCTCTGGCTCTCTGGTTCTCTGGTTCACTTCTCCTCTGGCGACAGATTAATAATATTTTGTTAATAATATCTGATGATTAGAAGCTGTGTTGGTGGAAATCCAGCATCTACAATGCAATAAAAGTGTAAAAAGATTAATAAAGAGAGCCATATATTGAAGTAAAATGAAGAGTTCTTATTGTCAAAGGTGAGGGTTTTGACGGATTTATGAAATTGAAAATGAAAGATAGAGGTTCTGTTTGGGGGCAAGGGTTGGGGGGGTGCTTTTTAGTGGCGAGGATCAGGGGTCACGTGGTATTATGACGCATGAGTTGGACAGGGTTCGGCACGGAGATAAAGTGTTTGCTTTGGCTGTACAGGACAGTACAGCCCAGCCATGAAGTTTTATTTTGTGACTACGAGTCCTGAGGGAGCCCCAGTAGAGCAGAGATGTGTTCAGGGCCCGTTGGCAGATCTCCCAAAAGCTTCTGCATGGCTGATATAGGGCCAGGCTATCTACTGTGACAACTCCTTATTAAAATCTAATGCGTTAGTCCTTTTTCTCCCTCCCCCTCGTCTCTCCTCCTCTTCCTGTTTTCCCTCTGTTCTCTCGAACTACCGGGGAGTTGGGGGACTGGAAGAGGACATAAATTCACCGCGCCGCCCCAGGCAAGGTCTTCATCGGGAGCTCATTTCTCATCATTTTACCTAAAGTCAGCAGTCTGCCTGTATAATTACACCGGGTTTTTTTAGTGAATGCATCTCGAGGAACCCCCTGCGCCCGCTCACCATTGTTGAGTTATTTCGCACAATAAGTGGTTCGTTCGGAGAAGAATCACTCGGTTGATCTGTGACAGGAAAAACGGCGACTGCAGAGTATAAGCAACGAGAAGAAAATCTGTCTCCACTGCATTAAACATGAAATAGTGTCATTATGTAAAATCTTAATAAATTATGAAAGAGGCATACGTCTACTATGTGAAATACTCTTTAAATAGTGCATGGCCACCACATATTAGCACACCCGTCTTTACAATGCAGCACGCCTTTGTTTTTGTCTTTCAAGGAGAAGACATGTATCTGTGTGACACATTTTTTTTTTTTGTATTGACAAATTTGGAAATATATGAAGTCTTAATAATAATGAAAGCTGAAATGTATGCATGGGGTTTCCCCTCTGGAGTTGATGACTTTGCCCTCGCCCTTTGTCCTTGTTTCATTAGTAATTACGCAGGCACGGAAATATTAATTTAGTATTTTTAACTAGCAGCCATTAGAGCTTTGGGTTATAATGTTCTGTCAAGAAGGTCAAATCAATTGAACAAATACTAATGGTGACCAAGACCGTGGTTATATACAGTGTGTTTGACTGAATCAGCCCTTGCTGTAAAGCACCAGTGTGTGTGTGTGTGTGTTTGCAAGTGTGTGTGTGTGTGTGTTTGCAAGTGTTGAGGTGTGACTTTGCAGTGATTAATGTCCTGCGTCCTCTCTCTGTGAGAGGGAGATAATACAGGAGGCTGTGGCCTTTGTGTTCTCAGTTTGTGTTAATGCCTTCACCTATCAGGGGATTTTAAAGGGCCTAAAGAATCACGTTCGCCGAGGTCTGTTCATTTATTGGCTGCGGCAAGCGAGTCCTCAATTCTTTCTTCATTCTAAAATGGAAAAACAATTGAGGTCTAATGTACATATACAAAGAAAGAAGCCACATTATTTATCTACATATGTTTATTTGTTGTCTCTTCGGTCATTTTAAATTACTAGTGCAATAATTACTAGTGCAGTGGCCGTGCCCATCCGGAACAGCCTGATTTATTGGCCTCCAAAAGTTTTGCTTGCAGCAATGTGGAGAACCGCGGTTATGGCTGCTTGTACCTGCCAAGTGTGAAGTTGACTGGATGAACGGTTCTCGAGATATGCAAAGGAGAGTCGCAGAGACTCCTTTCTTTATAGTGGGAAGGCTCATTGATGCACGTGGGGAGCGAAGGCTGGCCCGTGTTGTCCGATCTAATAGAAGAGCTACTGTAGCTCAAATTGCTGAAAAAGTTAATGCTGGTTCCGATAGAAAGGTGTCAGAACACACAGTGCATCGCAGTTTGTTGCGTATGGGGCTGCGTAGCCGCAGACCGGTCAGGGTGCTCATGCCGACCCGTGTCCACCTCCAAAAGTGCCTACAATGGTTACGTGAGCATAAGATCTGGACCACGGAGCAATGGAAGAAGGTGGCCTGGTCTGATGAATTCACTTGCAAAGGCAAATCAGTCCATACGTTGAATTAATTGGAAATACTTGCCACTTATTATCTGCATGCACAAATCTGTGCTGGTGTTTTTTTTGACTAGACTTCGTCCAACAGTGCCAGAACGCAGCAGGAAAAAAACTCTCCAAAGACCAGCCCAGCTTGAGAGGTGGGCGTGTATTTTTTTTCCTGGGTGTAAATTCCTCAGCACTTCCACCTACTGAAAGCAAGCATTTCTGCTTGCCTGACAAATGTGCAAGAGAGGGAAAAAAACAAGTATTGTACACTACACAGCAACACAATGCACATCAACAAAAACGAACACCTCCCCAGCCTCCCCAGAGGAGGAGGAGAGGAGAAAACCAAACTTAATCTCAGACACACTCTCTCTGTGTTTTCACCACCGCTCACTCAAGTAAACCAGACCACTAGCTGGCTACTGTGATAAAGAGGACATTGAGAAGTGAGCATTGTGTATATGTGGACATATGGGCATGCCATCCCTATTAATATTACATTAAATAAAAGGATGGAAATCTGTCTTGTTACTAAATGTAGTCGACCTTTTGAATGTATAAATCCACCACACTCTCTGCAAGAAAATACATTTTAATTCAATGTTTTTTTTTATTTTTTTATTTTTTTTTATTTACATGCATTATCATTGCATAATCATTTGATGGTATGCTGTAATTGCTGCCAACAATGACCATTTTATTAATGTGTAATGTTTGTTATAGTTAGAAAACCACAATAAAAACATTATTAAAGAAAAAGAAAGATTTGCTGATGGCTCTGCAAGTCAGTGTCAGATATTATTATTATTATTTGCTTCAATTTTTTAACACGCATTCCACAATATGCATGTTAAGGATAGGTTGGGTGTTTTGAAGTGGGGTTGTATGACGGTCGCCATTGACTCAGCATCTATAAACAGACAGAATTACTGACACCAGAGCAAAGCAATTCAGTGCTGTGGACAGGGACGGCAGAAAAACGTATTTTAGTGTGTTTCACCAATGAAATGCTTTTAAGGAAGCTGCAGTAGGAGGACACATTAAGTTTGCAATAGCATTAACTTAATACAACTTTTTTTCCGGTAAATGTTGTCGCAGACTTACAGTTCTGAATACTACAAATATATCAATATTGCAATACTTTCATCAGTGGGCCATAGGCTCATCACTATTGTCTTACCTCATTCGTCGATAGATAGCGACTCAACAGACATTTATTTAAATAAAAATCTTCGATAATGCAATAACATGGGCCTTTCTTAGTTGATCAGATGGCTTTTAAACATGGCCTGCATTTATCTGCAGTTCAATAAAGGAAATGGAGCGTAATTCTGTTGGACCAAATTAACATACAGTATCTGGCTCAACGTCAATCAGAGCCCTCAAACATTTGCTGATTTCACAGTGGAACAGTCCTGATCTTAACAGGTCTGTAACAACGGACATTGGAACTGGCCAGAAGAAATAAAGGGAATAGAGACATAAGAGTGAAGCAGGAGAAAGGACAGTGAAAGAGACAAAGAAAGAAGAACCACAAAGAAAAAAGAGAACAAATAAAGATAACGCCGAAAAAGAAGGTGAATAAAAAACTAAACGGAACACGAATGTCGAAAAAAGGAAGTCAGAAAGTTCTGGTGTAAGAACTGCAATTATTTTTCAATTCAGATAGAGGAGAAGAAGAAGAGCACTGAATGTCGAATGTCTCAGTACAGAGAGGGAAAATTAAGTTCCCCCAGGCGTCGGCCTCAGTGGTGAGCTACAGTCTACAGTGTGCCAACACAGGAAAGTACTTTCCTTTTCATTTCTGAATATTCTGTTATGGGAGAATGCAGCATAGTGTGCTCTTGCAAACATGAAATATGTGAGTACACACAGTGAGAACTCATTTCAATGTGACCGTCACTGAAGGAGACGTGTTGACATGTTTAATAAAGTGAGAAATTAAGATTATTAAATAGTACTTGACAGACTGGTGTTCATAGAGTTTTTACAGTGTAAATGAAATGACAAAGCACTACGGAGATTCGTTTGTTTTGCACTAAATTACAAAACAATTAGCACAATTGAAATGAATGTATTCTAATCTTCTGCACTATTTTCCACTGTTGATGGTATTTGGGGTTTATTTTACCCTCTGAGATCTAAAATAGATCTGTTTTTATTTTTTTTGAGATAGCAGGTCAACGGTAGATGTCACATATAACTAATGCACATCATCTGAAAGCTGGGAACCTGAAGATATATGTGAGATGCAGCTGTGAAGTTTCAGTTTCACGAGTATGTAATTATCCTAGAGGTCACAAGATTGTATTTTCTACAGTGAGGTCAATTTCTTTTTAAGAAATTGGTCTCACTACAATAAAAAGGTTACTATGGGGATTAACATCATCACACATGAATACAATTGGGATCATTGGATCCACAAGAGTCTCAGCTTTCCATTCATATCAAATGTATGTAATTCCAAGGCTGTTTTGGGACCCCAATATGTAGAAATATTCAAACACATCATTTTTCGAATAGGCGAAAAATAACACATTTATACTGCATTCAAAAAAATGGCATGGTCTTTGCCCCAAACTGAATGTAATTATCATAAAGTGGGCATGTCGGTAAAGGGGAGACTTGTGGGTACCCATAAAAGTCATTTTTTATTCACATATCTTGAGGTCAGAGGTCAAGAGACCCCTTTGAAAATGTTCGCGCCAGTTTTTCCTCACCAACATTTAGCCTTACTTTGGACCGTCCTTCCTGACAAGCTAGCATGGTTGGTACCAATTCCTTTCTAGTTTCATATAATGCCAGTATCTTGAACTGCTACAGCCTATCAAAGACAGTGAAGTCAGTCGAGATTCCAGCGATCCTGCAGGGGGTTGAGGCCTTAACAAGAACACATCATGAAAACTCACTTATTAAGTGCTTGTGGGTATCTGGAGTGTCTACCAACCCACAAACTGTGAAGTAAGACAACTACCTTTGCAAAGGTGCACCATATTTTTTTACAGACAGTATGAGAAAAATAATGTGTTTTTTGAACATTAAAGCATGTAAACACATTCTAGAACAAGTATGAGCCTGGGAATCAGCATTGAATGTTCCCTTTAACATCCACATTGTTCACACCAGTGCTGTAAAACGAATGTCAAATCTTACAAAATACAGAATTAATGACACGCAAACTTATTTCACCCGGAGGCATTTGAGTGACCTACGAAATATTTGCCTGGTTGCTGATTGGTGAAATATTTGCAGTTTATCTAGGCGATGATTAAATTCCAGGGAACCCAATTGCCAAGAATTTTTGAGCTTCCTAGTCCTGATCGCGTACAACAGACAAGGTCAAACTGTTTGTCTTTTCTGCTTCAGGGAAATCATTGATAGAAACTGGGTAGGGTGGTTTGGACTGGTTGAGGTTTTACTCATAATGTCCAACATGGTGAAATTCAGAAGAAGATCTAGTTATATCATGACCAGCAGTGCCCTCTGCTCTCCATATCCACACACTTGCACTGTATGTGCACTTCAACTAGTGTGCAGAAGTATACCTTCTTAGTTATCTGACTTTGATATTTCAACTATCATTATAATGTGAGACTATCCTTTCAAAGTTTGCGCTCTAATAGGGATGTAAGCTCAGAGGGGAAAGCTTTTGGTAGTTTAGTTTTTGCTTTCAAGCGCTGGGAAGGGTTCTTTTCAACATGCAAATATCAACACTTCTCTCTGGTGCATCTTTGTACTATATTGAAGGCCTTTCCTTTTACACCGGCGACTCTCTTTTCAGTCCCCTGAAGGCAGCGGGTATCTGCCCCATCTGGAGTCTCTGGACAAGACTTTTTATCCACTCACTTTCAGGTGCGGTAACTCTATTACAGTGGCCTTTTGTTAAGACGGGGCTGGTGACCTACACTACACTGAACACATCCTGCATAGACACAAGCGGAGCTCTGAAGCTGTTGCTGCTGCTCTGCTAACATGCTGACGCTACGCTTCCTGTGTACAGCGTTAGAATGAAAGGCTACAGGTAGATGCTGGCGTGGAGGTGGATCCGTATGAGTAGCAGCAGCAAGCAGCGTGGCAGGCAGAGTATAAGTGTGGATAAAGGAGCACAACTCAAGTTATCTGAAATGCAGCAAAACCTGCAAGTGAGTTAAGGAAGTATGCCAACTCATGTGGGACAGATCTGCACCATCATATTACACGTGCACAACAACAATCTAAAGAAAAAATTAGCTCTGCCACTGCAATTGCAAATATCCGACATGGGGGCTGTGGCAAAGGCTTCATTTGACCGTGGCATTTCACAGTTTTAAAGCCCGAATGCCAACAAACATTGCAGCAAAGGTGGAACACAACTGAGAAATGACTCAGCTGAGTCTGTCATTTACAGTACAGTGTGCCTGTTAGCACACGAAGCACATACTTTTGGAGAGGAAAAGTCGAAATGGAGATTGTTACCAACAGGTGATAATACTAAAGCTGGCAAACTTCTAGAATGCTGTAGGTGGTTGGGAAGGGCTTGCCAGCACAATCATACTTGTTGGCAGGTGCCTTGCTTATGAGCAGGAGCAGTTTGGGTAACACTTTATAATAACCATAATTTATAAACGATAAATTAACAGTTAACAAAAATGTTGTTAATAATTATTTAACTGTTAAAAAAAACACACAGTTATTGCACATATTATATAATTGTACAGTATTTAGTATAAGTATTCATTAATTATTACGAAATTATTTTTAAACCTTTTTAAAAAAATTGTCAAACATTTATAAACATTATATAGATAGATGGACCAGATATTTGTAACATTTTGTTAATGGTTAATAATGGGTTTGTAATCTGTCTATAAACACTATTTGGATGGCTGTAATAAAGTTGCAACTGATGATTATAATACCTTGTTAAATGGTTAATAAATACTTTGTAAAGCATCTATAAACATTATTTTGATAAATAGTTAATATTTTGTCAATGGTTACTTTCTGGTTCATGTACCCCTCTAATGTTTATAGATGTTTTAAAACAATTTATTAAAAGTTCGTAAATAATTTGGTTAGAACTAACAAATGTTTAATATAATATATAAAATGTGATAATGTTTGCAACAATGAATACTAATGTAATAATAATGTAATTGTCTCTTATCAGCTATGACAATATATAATTTATAAACTAATTATTTCCTATTACACAAACAAATGATACAATAACATAAATTATAGCATCAGTAATAATTAGTAAACATTGTTAATTACCATTTCATTGTTTGTTAACCGTGAAATAACTTAATTACTAGCAATTGACCATAATGATAATAATATATAATAAGGGATGGCTATATGCTATAACGTTTTACCGTAGTAGCATTGGTAGCCATGTTAGCCTGAGTGCAAGAGAAGACCAAAATGGTTAGAAAAAAGGTCTGCTACAGCTGGGATGCGAGAGCACTTACCATCAGTTTGAACAGATGACAGGGGAAAAAAAAGCCTTTCCTCTGTTTTCCATAGCTGCAATTCATCTATTATACTGCCAGGGTGTAATTTGGTCACACTTAAGAATTCCCCCATCTGTAATCATTTTAATTTGTTTGAAAAATGAATAAATCACTTAAGTTGGGTTACGCGAACATGACATCTGACTAGGATGGATTGATTTATTTCAAATTTGAATAAGGCTTTTGGCGAATACAGCATTTCCTTGTGGCTTCAATGGGCCGATGCAATATCATGCAATAGCAGGTGGACAAAAAGCACAATTGTGTGCGAGAGGTAGGCTATATAGATGCAATGAGAAAGGCAGAGGGAGGGGGTGAAAAACCCAGGGAGGATCTGTTTTGGAAGATGCTAATAGAATCTCACATTGTGAATGAGTGGAGGGGACAGTAGCCAAATGAGAATTCTACATTGACCCTGACACATAAAGCCCTTGTGGGACAAAAGGCAGAGGGAGAAATATAACTTGATACGAAAAAGGGAAATTAAAAAGTCATTCTTGGAGGGTTGTGAAAGGCGAGGTTTATAAACCCCTGTCACGTACTCCCAATAGGCATAACCCCATTTTCATGTACAACTAATTTAATCAAGGTGACTTCTCTTTCCTGCCTCTCCCAGGATGAAGGCGGGAGTCTGCTGTTCCCTTGTGCCCACAAGCCAACATATGCTAAGATTTGTGTCTGCGGTTCATCCCCCATAGAAGCTCAGAGCGGCAAAATCTAATCTGTACTGTGGATAGCCTCTCCTTGCCCATATTCTCCCGAGGAGTCTTGTTGTTTTAATGACTGCCCTAAAACTTTTCCTCTGCCATGTCCAATATTTCCCATCTTTTGAAGGTCAGGAAATTACTTTGTGGTTGGTTTGAACTTCTCTATTGCAGGCTATTCTCACACACCTGTCGTAGCTAAACCTACGAAAAGTAATGCAATGTAACTTGTATATATCCCACAAAAATCAATGCATATTCAATCCACATAATCGTGAACCAGGAAGTATAAAGAGCTACAAACGCCACATAGGAAGGAGGTCGCAGAGGATGGGTGGATGAAAAATATAACAAACTTTCACCCAGGAGACTGGTGTTTGTGACCAGAAGTCAACATTGAATTATTTGTCACAAAACTTAAGGTACACCTCTTCCATAGTTATTTTAACCCAAACCACAATCTTTTCCGAAACCTAACCAAGTTGTTTCATGTGAAGACAGAAGTTTATTTTGAAAATAATGTATGCATGCGACATGCAAAAAATGACGCAAGCGGCTTGACATTCGTAGGAGAACGCACAGAAAATGATGAATAACTTTTCGTAAGTAGTTTTGTTGCCTAATCCTAACCAAGTTGTTTCTTGTGGAGACGGAAGTTTATTTTGAAAGACTGTGTACAAGCAATGTGCGAAAATTGGCACGTGTTGCTTGACATTCATAGGAGAACACAAGAAAAATAAGTAATACCTTTTCGTAAGATATTATAAGAATTGTTGCATGAGGATGTGTTGATTACAACAGGATGTTAAATAGAACTATTGAAATCCAAAAATGAGTTGATATTTTTGGGGGATTTATATAAGTGAACGAGGAGAATGAGGAAATTATTTACAAAAAACATTTTGGGGGAAATGTTGGGATTGCCTGTTGGACAATTAGTATTAATAATTGTCAGGCTAATATGTTTGTGAAATGATCCGTGAAAAGTAAAAAAGCATTTTTTTTTCCTTTCATATCTCATTTTGAAATTGTTGCAAAGACACATGGACAGACACAGGAAGACATTTTCTTTCTTGTTTCGAAATCAAACTATATCATCCATATTAACAATGCGAACGATGCATAAATCATCAACCATTCCATCCGTTCATCAGATTTTCATGTTGTGTTTTCCTGTTCAGATCTTCAAAGACCTATTTTAAGACAGAAATTTGCTGTGACAGAGTCTACCATGTGACGGAGAAGAAAGAGAGCAAAAGCGAAATCAAAGTCTGCAGTGGTGTCAGTGGATGCCGTGCTGGGGTTTGTGGTTTTGCACAATTGGCCTGGTAAACAGCTGCTCCGCACACATCAAAGAACCAGCAGCACAAGGGTAAAGGATGTTTGAGTGAAGAAGTGTGAGGATCCGCTTCTTTATCCTGAACTTACCCCGCCAATGGTGGGAAAACTAATGCAAAGTTATGGCAGATTTATGAGCCAGCAACTGATGCCCTTCTACATAATAAGTGTGAGTGTATGTATTGATTTATTCCCCGCTGCTGGGGTGGAAATCAAAATGGATTCCTGAATGGGTGTGACACTGAAACCCAGACACGGAGGATTGTGATTTATGAAGCTGATGTCAGGTTACTGGGGTCACATGTCCCTGCAGTCCACCACGATAACTATTTATTAGCTAGAGATTGATTTGTTTGGTCATCTGTGTGTCTTTAGCATTGCTATGAATAGCATTGTTGGTCTGTCAGTCATGACAACAAACATCATGGTTTGTGTTAAAATAATAACAACCGTAACAACATAACTAGTGTAAATTAATAACAACCACCCTTAGCAGACTTTCTTACGAACAATATGTAAAAAACATAACAACGAAACGTAACAAGTAGGGCCGTCAAAGTTAACGTGATAATAATGTGTTAACGCAAATTTATTTTAACGCTACTAATTTCTGATACTGGTACCAAATTAAACTACAGAGACCTAAGGAATTCATAGGTACCAACCATGTTAGCCAAGCTTGTCACGAATGAGGCTAAATAACACTCCAAACTTGCACTACATTTTGGCAAAGAAAAAGTGTCATGGCCATTTTTAAACGGGTTCCTTGACCTTTGACCTCAAGATGTGTGAATGAAAATGGGTTCTATGGGTAGCCACAAGTCTCCCCTTTACATACATGCCCACTTTATGATAATCCCATGCAGTTTAGGGCAAGTCATAGTCAAGTCAGGACTCTGACACACTGACAGCTGCTGTTACCTGTTGGGCTAGAATTGACCATGTTATGATTTAAGCATATTTCTTATGCTAAATGCAGTACGTGTGATTGTTTCCGGACACTATTTGTCATTGTTTGTGTTGTTAATTGATTTATAATAGTAAATATATACATACATTTGCATAAAGCAAGCATATTTGCCTACTCCCATGTTGATAAGAGTATTAAATACTTTTGAAAAGATAAAAAATTTGCCATTAATTTATGATTTATATGGATTAATCGTGGACAATCATGTGATTAATCACGATTAAATATTTTAATCGATTGATAGCCAACAAGTAAAGTCAACGTTTAGTTTTGGTTTCACAAACAGAAACACAAACAGTGGTCTCTTGGGTTGAAATCCTGTGTTTGTTTGATTGAACGACCACCCCTTCCGCCCTTAGTCGACTTTCTTGCTTGTTGTGCTTCTTATAACAATCAATAAGGCCCGCTCGTTGCATTACGTCACTTGCTCTAACTGAATGTTAAATTATCCGTGGTTATCCGTGGTTTGCAGAGACATACAATGACATTTTTTTTTTTTCTTTACTGGGGACTGGGCTGTGTCTAGATACAACCTCTCAGACCTTCTAGCATAGCTGTAGTCTCTTAGTCGTGTTTAGTTTGTCAGTGAAAGGCCACATTGGTTATTGTAAAATCACCTTAGTTCTCACTCAGTACAGAACCATGATGTATTGCTCTGTGTCAAAATCTTGAAAAGGTTAACAATGAAATGACTCCCTGCCTATTTACATTTTTAAAGACATTCATGGGTGAGACTTTTATTTCTACAGAAAGGTTACTTTTTATCGGAGAATAAAAAAATATGTCTCAGTGGGACAACTGTCTCTGATTTTTTTTTTTTTGTCTGCCAAACCTCATGAATAGTAACCATTACTTGGTACTGAAACACGTAACTAGCTTTTATAGTTTCTTTCAAATCCTAGAACCTAGACAGTTTGAGTATAGGTTGATACTACAGTACATGCATATTATACAGCTACACAGACAGCTGGAAAAGATCTCAAGGCCGGTTTATGTGGTCAGAGCAGAGATCAACCATATAGGGCTGGTATGGATATGTGACACTTTCATGAATTCAAAGGCTAAACTACACACATCAACAGTACTGTGCCACATTCATATCATTGATCGTTCCAAATGTTGCCCTTGTGTTTGCAGTGTGACAGATCTTTTAAACGCTTTGTTTGAAGCCAAAACACAACTACTTTATGTTTCGTTTTCTGGCATGATATGCACCCAAGAAAAGATGAAAGTTGTATCCTTAGATGACGGAACACAATGAAATGCATTGCAGTGGGGACCATAAAATACTAGTTCCGCTGGAGAGAGTACTTCCTCAAAAAAGGCAAGCAGTAGTCACTGATTTGTTTTTAAGGCATTTGTATAAAAAAATAAAGGTTATCATGAGGGCTTGGATTTCATATCATCAAAAAAAGCACCATGGAGTCCACCTCTGCACCAGTATGGTAGGATCAAGTAGTTTGTTTGTTTTTGAGCAATCTTGCACAGTTGCAAAATGTTGTTTCCTTATGTATGTAATGATTTATTTCAAATAGGCAACATATTAAAATATTTAATTGTGATTAATCGCACGATTGTCCATAGTTAATAGCGATTAATTGCAAAATAATGACATTTTTATCCATTCAAAATGTACCTTAAAGGGAGATTTGTCAAGTATGTAATACTCTCATCAACATAGGAGTGGGCAAATATGTTTGCTTTCTGCAAATGTATTTTATTGGAAATCAATTAACAGCACAAAACAATGGTAAATATTGTCCAGAAACACTACCTGTTAAACTCAAGCCCAACAGGCAACAACAGCTGTCGGTGTGCTGACTTGACTATGACTTGCTTCAAAACTGCATGGGAGTAGCATAAAGTGGGCATGTCTGTAAATACAGTCCTAATTTCAAATATGTGATTGAGGGTTCATTCACTTTTTAAATACCTTTTAAAATAGTGTTGGTATATTGAGAGTTAACCTGTACCCATTGTCAGCTTATCTCTCATCTCCATAGCGACACTCTGTCAGATACCATGACACAGGATAGACATCCAGCCAAGAAGATAGACTGACGGATACATTAGATAAAATGAATAAATTATGTGCATGAAATCATATGCAATCAAGTCTTTAGTCTTTATACTTCCTCCCAGGGGGAAGTTGGAGACGAGTGCGAGATTTCAAATTCAAGCTTCTGACGCTCTGATGTAGTTTCACCTCAAGGGACCTTATTAGTCGATGGGTCACTACACACTGCACCCCTCACAGAACACACTCCTGTGCCCGTGCCAGAACTTGTCTTGATTAATTATCAACAGAGGCCATATCCAGCTGCCAACAGGCAGGAGGAGAGACAGAGAGAAAGAAAGGGAACATAGCTACTGCTAATGCTGCTGTTAATGCTACTACTGCTATTTGTATAGAACCTCCCAAAACCAATGTTGCATTTATTATAAACATGTACATGCCAAAGTAGCTATTCGGGTTAATGTGCATTTTTAATTAGTCTAAAGGCACATGAAATTATTTATTTATTTATTCTGATAATATTCATATATGCTTGTATAATGACTATCGCCCTTTCTGTTAAGTTAATTAGATACCTGTAGCCATCATACAATAGAGGGTTACGCTATGCGCACTCCATCTGCAGTATTTTGAGGGAAGCGCAGCAAATAATCATATAAAGATCAGGTAGCATGTTCATAATTAGTGAAATCTTCCAACAGAGGACCTGGAGCTATCAAAAGAAGCATGACACCATCTTGGCTTTGGTACACTTGTCAAATCTCGGGCAGCTGTGGCTCAGAGAGTAGAGCAGGTTGTCCACCGATCGGAAGGTTGGTGGTTCGATCCCTGGCTGCTCCAGGTCACATGTCGATGTGTCCTTGAGCAAGACACTTAACCCCAAATTGCTCCCGAAGGCATAGCCATCGGGGTGTGAATGAGTATTTAGATTACATGGGCAAAGTTGGCACCTTAGCCATCAGTGTATGCGTGTGAATGGGTGAATGCTGACATGTAGTGTAAAGCGCTTTGAGTGGTCAGAAGAAGTCCAAGTCCATTTCCAAATCCTCGTACATTTGCACCTTTTTAAGTGAAACTCTTTCTGACTCTAATCTACAGTCTGTCTGTAGGTGAGAGTCATTTAAAGCTTCTATTGAGGTTTTCAAATTAAGCTTTTAATGTCTGTCCTGTTTTACGATGACATCACCCTAACAAAAAGTGAAACATGCACAGTGAAAATGTTGTTTTTGAAAGGCTAAATGCCAACAAATATGATTTGAAGCTGAATATTTCCTTGAAAATGATTACATCTATCTTTTGTTCTACTTCTCTTGAGCTATGCATGACTCTGTCTCTATCTGAGATTAACCATCAATCTGTCTTTCATTCTGAACCTGGGCATGGACCTGTCCTCATACCTGAGGCTGTCCAGCTCCAAAGTTCTCCAACAGGCAGGTCCTTTTAGTTACAACGTCCCTGCCCCAGAGTCTGTATCTGCCTCTCTCAGACTGAGCCTGGCTGTCTATGCACGATAAAACGCAAAGCCATCCCACCCATATTCCAGCACCAGTGGTTCTCCAGTTGGGTTCTCCAATGGGGGAAAAAAAGTCAGGTTTCGTAGGAGATCCTCCGTGTGAACACTAGGAGATCCCTGACTCCTCCATTCAGCAGTCTGTATCCACAACTGGAGCTGCTGACCTAGCTTGACATCCTCTTTGCCTCAGGCTGCGCTGTCAGCTTCCTTCAATCCCTCCCTCTAACTCTGCTTCCTCCTCCGACTCTATCTATATATCGCTGAAAATAAGTGACTCAATTGCCAGAAACATATTGCTACATCAGCTGTCACACGTGGTTCTCCATGCATTGTCATTATGAGGGATTACCTTTGAGGTTACAACATTAAATGGATTTGCATTTATATAGCATCTTTCTAGTCTTCTGACCACTCAAACCGCTTTACACTACATGTCAGCATTCACTCATTCACACTGATGGCAGAGGCTGCCATACGAGGTGTCACCTGCTCATCAGGATCTCATCTAATTCACAAAGGAGCAATTTGGGGTTAAGTATCTTGCTCCAGGACACTTTGACATGTGGACTGGGAGAGCCGGGGATTGAACCACCAACCTTCCAATTGGTGGACGTCCCGCTCTACCTCTGAGCCACAGCCGCCCCAGAATCAATACATTTAAAATAACTTTGGTTAAAACCATGGCAAATGGGTGTTTATCTGAGGTTGAATCCCAATTCTTGGTTGGAAAATACTTTATTTTATCTTATTTAGAACTGGTTTATTATTATTGGGTGAGAACATTTTTTTTGACCGCAGTGAAAATGTTTTTGAAAGGCTAAACGGCAACAAATATGGACTGTAGCAGAATATTTCCTTAGAAAAAAATGTTGTGGATTTTGGAAATGATTGCATCGATCTATATTCCATAGATTTCAACTTTTGGACTTTATAACTCTCTAGAATTAGTGGAAATATTTTGATTACACAAGTAAGAAGCAATCATACGCA